>JBBPTV010000034.1:51594-76307 GCA_038094275.1 Tubosaeta brunneosetosa
GTCCTCCATTTTGCTGCCACTATGGGGGGGATGGGAACCATCCACGAGGGAAACGACCTCACGATCTATAAAACCAACGCATGCATCACAACCAATATTTTGATCTCGTCCATCCGCGCCAACGTACGCGTGTTTCTCTACGCCTCCTCTGCTTGTGTCTTTCCGGCATACAAGCAAGGAAATTTAGACGCCGACGTGCCGCTCAAGGAAGAGGACGTCTGGGAAGGAGGGGTGCCTGAGCCATAGGGACACTACGGCCTCGAAAAACTGATCTCCGAGCTCCTCATCCAGCGTAGTGGACACCTTATCCGCGTGCAGATTGTTCGGTTCCACAATATATTCGGTCCACGCGGTGCGTGGAATAACGGACACGAGAAAGCCCCCGCAGCTCTCTTGCGAAAAGCTTTAGCGATACGTCTCTTGGGGAACAGCTCCCAGAAACTTGAGATCTGGGGTAATGGCAAGCAACGCCGTAGCTTCCTGTTCATTAGCGACTGCGTAGACGGCATACTGGGACTCCTCGAATCTGGTTATGGCCGACCTATCAACATAGGCTCCGACTGTGCCATTGCGATCAACGACCTTGCCGACATCGCTGTTAGATGGGCCGGTCTAGAACCAGGTACCGATGTCGTGTATCGATACGATACCAATCCACAAATAGTTGGCGTTCGCGCAAGAAACTCCGACAACCACCACGCAAAAGCGGTCCTTTCGGGTTGGGTCCCCAAGATGTCCCTGGAGGATGGAATGGCGCAGACGGGGGAATGGATCCAGGGGGAGATGAAGAAGATCGTTAATGGAATGGACGAGGGGCAGCGCGCTTCAATCCTGGAATCGATGCGTCGCAGCGAAATCGTCGACCTAGCAGCCAAGGACATCAAGGTCGCTATCCTGCTTCCCATCACCTCCCGTGGCTCCGACTCTCCTCGAGAATGCCTTTATCTCCTTGAAAGCTTTGCTCAATCACTCGCTAGAACCACCTGGCGCGACACCCATCACCTGGGTGGTCCACAATTTGTCGTCAAAATCTATCTCGCGATCGACCAGGATGACGCCTTGCTGTGGACTAAGGACAAACAAAGCGACGTGAATATTGCCGAGACAGTTTTGGCATCGCAAAACATCTGCAATGTAACCATCCAGAGTTGCGACCACCCCGCTGGCCATGTTTGCGCTATTTGGCGACAGATTGCCAAGCAAGCTTGGAGAGATGGATGTGATTACTTTGTTCTCATGGGAGATGACGTCGTTCTTCAGGACGAAGGTTGGATGAGGCAGGCCCACGCAGAGTTCGCTCAAATAGCGCATCGCACCGGCGCACCCCACGGATTTGGATGCGTAGCCTTCACAGATACCAGCTTCCCTGGCATGCCGACCTTCCCCATCGTCCATCGCATTCATCTAGAAATTTTTGACGGGAACATTATTCCTGAAATATTTATCAACCAAGACGGCGACCCCTTCCTATTCCAACTCTACCGGCGCTGGGACTGCTCCAGAATGTTCGCTTCCAGAATCTCGAATGGTATAGGGGGTAGCCAACTAGCACGATACCAACAGCAGCATGCCAAAGGGTGGACGTTCGGCCCCTTGGACAAAGCCACAGCTGCCGCTGAAGCGTGGCTACTGAAGCATCGTCTAGTAGTCTCGCGTATGCTCACCCTCGATGTGGTGATACCCAGCTTTCGGGTACAACTCCGATTCTTGGGACCCATACTGAATCTGAAACCATCTCCAACGTGCACCACGATGTTCATCATCGTCGTTGATGATCCAAATTCGCCCAATCGTTCCGAGCTCGAGGCCAAATTCGCTTCACGATCAGACGTTCGCATTCGTATCAACGACAGGAACCTTGGAGCATCGGCCACCCGAAATCGAGGCATGAAGGAATCCGCAGCCGAGTGGATCATCTTTTTGGATGACGATGTTACCCCGCAACCAGATCTTCTTGTTGAAGCGGAGAAAGTCATCCGTGCGAATCCGAATGCAGTCGGCTTCATTGGAAATGCCCAGTTCCCTCCAGCAAGCTCGGTTTTTACTACCGCAGTACATCTTGCAGGCGTCACTTACTTTTGGGACATTGCCAAGAAGATGCCAACGGAGACTGACATGCCGTGGGGAGTGACAGCAAACCTTATCGCACGTCGCAACGATGATGGCGTGGAGTATAGTCTCCAATTTCCAAAGACGGGCGGCGGCGAGGACATCGACTTCTGTCGACGAAAGAGGGATTTGTGGTTTGAAGAAATGCAGCAGGGATTCCATGCAGCCCCAAAGGTCGTCGTCACTCATCCCTGGTGGAACGGGGGCAAGCGATCATACCACCGTTTTTACATGTGGTCCAAGGGAGATGGAGGGCTCATCAATTTGTATCCCAAACTGTCTTATATCGACCACGCACCAAACAGCGCCGAACTGGTCTTGATCAGCTGCATCCTAGGATGCACAGGAATGCCGACTTTCCTTTTGACGGGCATTGGATTTCCAGCTGTTCTCGCACTCCATCTTGCAGGAGCTACCATCGTCGCAAACGTGGTCCATGACATATATCGTCACCTTTATCGGGATGCCCGTCGAGTGGCTGACATCAATTCGACGGTTGGCGGATTCAAGTGGGTTATGGCGGTTACAGAAAGTGCCTTGATTAGAATGGTGAGCGAGTGGGGGCGCACAGTCGGGATTCTGGAACGCGGAGAGTTTGGAAGCTTGGGTTATAGGTTTGATTGGTTCACCCTCAGAGCCGGCGACGGACCAAGGAACGAGGAAAGAAAGAATTCTAGACAGAGGATTGCATTGGTTATTCTCATACTCGCGGTTACGCTTGGTGGTACGTTCTTTTGACTGGGTATGGCTTTGGACTGCATAGCTGGTTTTCTTGGTGTAGTGTATGACGAGAACAGTTGAGTGTCACGTGATGGCCCTATGAACTGCGCAAGGAGTCAGCTCAGCCTTCGCAAAGATGGCTTGTGCTCATCATGTATTTCGCTGCTTCAAGTGGATAGAGCGCGTAGGGGACCGCATTACTGGCGCAGCGGGCCCTTACTTTGTAGGGCTCGCCATTATTCTCATATCCCTTGGAGCGCTCAGTTTCTGTGAGTTCAAACACTGTTAACTTTGCAAACTAAAGTATCCTCTTACCCAGTCACTGTTGTGCAACCCAGTTTGCCGCTTCCTTGGTTATCTACCCCACCTTGCTTGCTAATTGCTATTAATCTTTTTTGGCACTACTATTACGCCTGCACAATTCCTCCTGGGTTTGTCGGCGACCCTCCGCGGTGTCCTGGAAGCAGTTTTATATGGGCTTGTGCGTCCATCCCGAAACGACCACCGACTTCTGGTATGCGCTGGTCATCTCCTGAGCTAGAGATTGTGGGCGCGAGTGTTTCTCCATGCAAAAGATGCGGGATTGTGCGGCCAGAGGTGAGTTGCATTGTTCACTTTCAATGTGTATACTGTGCTTTTGCTAATGTACATTTTACCGAGAGGGCACATCATTGCCGAATATGCAACAAATGCGTTCTCAAGTATGATCATCACTGTCCTGTATGTATGATCTTTTTGCGTATTTCTTGGTAATAACCGGTTATGTTCGATCAGTGTGAGTTTTCTTAACAGTTGCCCGACCGATCATCCACGACTCAGTGCGTAGGGGTAAACCAATGCGTGGGTCTGCACAATGAACGACATTTCGTTCTTTTCATGTATGTCACATGGAAAATTATACTGGCGTATCGTGAATGTGTTCATAGGGCATATCTCGTCATCGGAAGCTTTTTCTTTTCACTTCTTGGTTTCTCCCACGCACTCGACGCGCTAGGCTTGAATTTTGTGGTACGTGTTCTGCTTTGTCGTTCCTCTGCAGTTGTCAATTCGTGTCGGCACTTAGCCATGGGTTCATACCATACCTCGACTCTTTTTCGTTACATCCTACTTGCTCTCTGTTGTGATGTGTCTCGCTGTGTTGTCCATGCTCCTCTGGCACTTATGGGGTGTTGCACGGGGCGAAACCTCTGTTGAAGCGCAGGATCACGCAGTATATCGAAGGAGTGCCAAAAGTCGGGGAGAGGTGCGCGATTCTATATACTTTTACCTCATCGATAACGACCATACCTAGACGTTCGTTAATTCATATGATTTGGGGTATGTACATTGCCTAGGGTTGCTTCAGTGTACCTGACCAAGTATGAACAGAGTGCGCAAGAATCTAGTACTGTTCTTCAACATTGGGCGAAACGGATAGTTCGTCATACCCTTTGTGGCTAATTTTTATCTCCTCACGTGATGTTGAAGCCCATTGTACACACTCTTTGCCCCGATGAGGATCATGCCGTATACTGATGGGCATTCATGGGCAAGGCGCCAAGGTCTTGAGCGACACGCAGGTGTGCGTGAAGGGGAGGAGTTGACGGACGACGACGGTGACGAGTAATGACGCACCAAGTGAGTAAAAACTCTTCTGCCATGTTAGAAGGATGAGGAATGTCGGGGCCATATGACTCTTTGAGAGTGTCCCAAACCAGGGCGTTTTGGAAAGTAGGGTGACTAGATTAACCGATCATACGCGTTTCGCGCGTGTTCATTTTCTGACTTTGGCATGGGACCATATCCGATGGCAGTTTACTGACGCGATTCTATAGCAGCCACTGCCTTTAGGACAATCTTATGTACAGTACATAAATAGTACTCTTCCATGGCGCGATGCCGTGACACGGAACGGAACTTGTACACTGGAAGGTGGGAAACTGAGAGAATATAAAGATCATTATCATCGACTCGGCCCTGTCGTTCACCTCCAGGATCGTTCAACCGTTCCAGTGGAAATAAAAGACAAACATAAATTCGTGTGTTCCGCGACTTGGCAAACACCAGCAACTCTTTCATGGCACCTACCCTTAGCCACCCGCCGGGCCTCAACTTTGTCGAGGACGGCGAACATCGTGCCGTCCACGTCGACGCGGCGACGTATTATGGCGGTACTCAGTCGTTCTCCCGCTCGCGAACTTACAGTCATGTACGTCTTTGTCCTATCTCTCTGCTCGCCTGACATGCTCGCCTCTCTCAGTCCCAAATCAACTCCATGCGGGCGCCCACATTCGAGGAGGACACGCATATGCGTGCCCGCAGAATGTCACATGACGAGAAAAGCGTCACCGGCCCTCGTCGTTTCCTCATCGACGTTGAAGAAACCATTCGCGTCGTCCTTGAGCAGGAGGACACAGATGGTGATTTCCAGATCAGTGTCACAGATGCTGGTCCCAAGATGATGGCACTTGGAACTGCCACCAGCAATGGTTTCAAGACATTCGACATCCGCGTATGATTCCTGTCTCCATCCCGTGTTCGACGTGCTAATGTGTTTCAGGGGACCTACATGTTGTCTAACCTCCTCCAAGAACTCGCATTGGCTCGGGACCATGGTCGAAAGCGTATCGTTCTCGATGAGGCGCGCTTGACCGAAAACCCCGTCGACCGTCTCTCCCGCATGATCAAGAACTCGTTCTGGCATTCGCTCACTCGCCGTATCGATGGCGAAGGTCTCGAAATAATCACTGCCGATCCGAAGAATCGTACTGGTCGTGTGCAACCACGCATTTACGTCCCATACGGCGAACCGGCTATGGCAGAGTATTATCGAAAAGTGGCGCGCGAAAAACCGCACATGAACCTGGATGTCGTTGTCCTTCCCAAAAAACCCGACGACCCTTATTTCGTCAAGAGTCTCAACTCCAAGCCCGGTCTTCTTGCACTAGCCATGAATGAAGTCGATGACGGCAAAGGTGGTCGTACGCTAAAAGGAATTCCGTTCATTGTACCCGGTGCTCGCTTCAACGAGGTATGTTGTGTCCATACCCAGTTTCTTTTCCAACGCCTTCTATCCTTAGCTCTACAACTGGGACTCATACTTCATTGCGCTCGGACTCCTTGTCGATGGCCAGGTCACGATGGCAAAGGGCATGGTGGACCACTTTATCTTCGAGATCAAGCACTATGGCAAGATATTGAACGGATCTCGGAGTTACTACCTCTGCCGGTCACAGCCTCCCTTCTTGACGGATATGGCATTGCAAATTTACAACCAACTGGACCGTTCGGATATGAAGGCTAACCGCCGGTGGTTGAAACGTGCTATACAAGCAGCGATCAAAGAGTATCACACTATCTGGGTCGCTGAGCCTAGGATAGATCCCAAGACAGGCCTCTCCCGTTACCGCCCTGATGGCGTCGGTATTCCTCCTGAGACCGAAGCTACCCACTTTACCCACATCCTCGAACCGTACGCTGCGAAGCACGGCATTTCTGTCTTGGAATTTAGCGAAAAGTACAACGACGGTGTCCTCAAAGAACCCAAGCTCGACGAATACTTCTTACATGACCGTGCGGTCCGAGAATCTGGGCATGATACGACCTACCGGTTCGAGAAGCGTTGCGCCAATCTTGGCACGATTGATCTTCAAGCGCTTCTTTACAAGTACGAGGTCGATATCGGAACCGCGATTCGAGAAGTATTCGATGATGAGCTGGAACTCGAGGAAGACTTCCCTCTCGCGCCATTCCCTCCTTCGGTTGAAGCGTACGCCAACCCTCACCGTAAAAACTCGCTGTCGAGGCCACAAAACAGCGAGGAATGGTTTGAGAGGGCCGATTATAGGAGAGATATGATTGACAAGTATCTGTGGAATGAGAGGAAGAACCTCTATTTCGACTATGATACTGTTCAAGGGAAACAGAGCTTGTATGAAAGCGTCACAAGCTTCTGGGCGCTCTGGGCAGGTTGTGCAAGTGAGGAACAGTGTTGGAAGCTAGTGTATGTTGTCAAGGTTTTCCCTGCTTTCTCGTTCTGAACTTATTTCAGCTCACAATCACTGAAGAAATTTGAAGTTCTTGGTGGGCTTGTGTCTGGTACAGAAGAGTCTCGTGGCAAGATTTCCCTTGATAGGCCAAATCGGCAGTGGGACTATCCGTGCGTAGATGAATTTTCTTTGCCCGCACTACGCTTATTGGCCACTTTTCAGATACGCTTGGTCAGTTTTCTTTGGTGGCGTGCTCGTTACTGGGTACTAATATCGTTCATATCAGGCCACCTCACCAGATCATGACGTGGGTTGGTCTTGAACGTTATGGTTACCTCGAGGAAGCACAGCGCCTGGCGTATCGGTTCCTGTACATGTACGTCGCTTGGCGTGCGTTTGTCCAAACGGATCAGATGAAATGACGTCTATCAGGATGACTACGGCCTTCGTCGACTTCAATGGCGTGGTGCCGGAGAAGGTAAGTGCCCTGATCTTGTTTCTCGTGACGAGTTCTAAATCCTGCATACTGTAGTTTGATGCTGTCAAGCTCTCTCATTTAGTAGATGCCGAGTACGGGAACCAGGGAATTGACTTCAAGTTAGTCCCTCGTGAAGGCTTTGGGTGGATGAATTGTGAGTAGAATAATAACCAGGCTGAAGTCCACGTGCTCAAAGTGATACATAGCTGCCTACCAAGTGGGGTTATCGTTCCTGTCGACACATATGCGGCGGGCTGTCGCTGCCTGCACAAGCCCCGAGGTATTCTTTGGCAGGGCTGCGAATGCTGATGTCGCGGCAGGCCAGGCCACTGCCACTGCCGCTGATCCTCTTGACCTTGCGATGGAGAGTCTCAATCTGGGCGCATAGACTTCTATTCAACGAGTGGTACGCGTACAACACCCTAATATCAGACTATGATAGCGACGTGGATCTGGTTTATTATTTCTTTTTGATTTGCATTGTATAACATACATAGTTGAATGCAAAGATGAGTCAGCTTCACCTGCGAGTCGTCCTTGATGTTTGCTACGACGCTTGGGTTCCTTTTCCCTCTTCTCAGTTTCTTTAGTGGACGGTATGAACCACAATCGTTGTCGCATGAGCCCACTCGCCTTCAGTTCGAGCCAAGACACCAGCACGCCGTGTCTCCCGATGGTCATGTCCTCTTTTTCGATGTCCCCCCACGCTCGAGACTGTTCACGGAAGGAAACCAAACGACGTATACAATAACAACGAAGAAAATGTCGACATTCCGTCCTCCGTCTTTTCGCGCTCACGAGAACGCCCGACGCCGTTCGTTTCGACGTGCCGAAAGCACCGACCTGGCATGGTGGGAAGACGAGATCATCGGGCCCGACGTTGAGCTCCGAGACACGCTCCTCGAGCTCGCCAAGATGACCAACAACGCGTACATCACGCCGGATGACGCCGAGTGGTATGAGCTGGGCGAGCAATGGACCGACGTGCGTCCCCACTTTTGGATGATGAGCCGAGCTGACACCGGCGTAGCGCTATCCGTTTGGCTGGGAGCCGGAGTCGGACGGGTTCCGCGGGCATGTCTTTGCAACGCCGGACAATGCGACTGTCGTGCTCGCCATCAAGGGGACTTCGGCGGCGGTGTTTGGCAGCGGGGGTGGCAAGACGGGCAGAAAGGACAAGCTCAATGACAATTTGCTGTTTAGCTGTTGTTGCGCACGCATTGACTGGACGTGGACGATGGTGTGTGGGTGCCACCGCGGGGGGTGGAAGTGCGATCAGACGTGTCTGAGCGAGGCCATGGCGGACGAGAGCTTGTTTTATTCTCTTGGGACAGTGAGTGCGTTTTTCCTTTTTGCATGTCCACGTTAGAAGACGATTCAGCGTTTGTTTTCAGAATCTATACAATAATTTAACGTATATGTATCCTACGGCCAACATATGGATCGTCGGACATTCACTAGGTTGGTGAGGCCGCCGTGCGTGGATGCTGAGCCGGATACTGACGGACGTGGGCTGTTAGGCGGTGCGTTGGCATCGTTGGTAGGCGTGACGTTTGGCGTCCCGGTGGTGTCATTTGAATCGCCTGGAGAAAAACTCGCATCGCAAAGGCTACACTTACCCTCGCCGGTAAGGGAATTGCTCGCGAGCCCTGATGTACACCTGCTGATGGTCCTTGTAGCCATCGACACATCACGTCACCCACGTATACCATACGGCGGACCCGATTGCGATGGGAACATGCAATGGGATTCTTTCGTCCTGTGCACTTGGAGGATACGCCATGGAAACCAAGTACGTGTCGTGTGCTCGTTCCGCACAACCTAACGTGACTGGGCGTTGCAGGTGCCACCTCGGTAAATCAATCGTGTATGATACCGTATCCGACCTTGCCTGGGCTGTCGACGTTCGTACCCATGGCATCGTCAAGGTGATTGAGAGTATCCTAGACAAGCCCTGGAAGGCGAGCTCAGAGATGGGACGTCAAGTGCCAGTGGCACGGCAGGAGGAGGAATGCGTGGTACGTCTGGGCTGGGTTGTGAAGCGTGTGGACGACAGCTGATCTCATCTAGGAGTGCTTTAGTTGGGAGTTTGGAGACTATCCACAGAGCTGAGTTGTATACCTAGTTAGCTATGATTGTGCCCATCACCGTCACGCCACCCAGCGTGTTTTCGCCCAAACTCGTCCCGTGTATCGCAAAGCTCGGACACGAGGAGCTGTTCTTGATTGAGCTCCAAGGGACGCTCGACGTCCAATGTCCCGAGTCGACGGCAAGAGATGGACAGCTGATTGGGACGCTGAACACGACTGACATGGTCTGTGCAGATGCGTCAACGTTGCTGGTGACACGGGTTGATCCGCCTGCTCATTAGACTAGACCGATGCTCACGATCGGACACCACCTGCTTGAAGGCAAGGTGGTCTCCCTTCCGAAACCCCTTGGGGTGCTTCACAAGCTTGACCGGAACGCCGTTCCTCCTGATGGCGATGGCGGAAGTGGGGAGGTCCGGTGGGACGTGGCAGCGGTGGTGAAGAAAAAGATTGTGTTCTCGAAGCGGCCGATGCCCATCGCCAGGTAGGCTATGCTGGCTGGCTGGCTGGCAGCCAACACGATGTACTCGTAATTTACTACCGAAACGTTGTCTCAACGTTGCAATGATTCCAATTTTCTTTTAAAACGCCCTCCCGAATCTGCCCCGTCCTGCTTCCTCCTCTTCCCTTTCGATCCCCATGTTCAGAGAGACCGGCGTGCCGCCCTACGCCGTCAAGCTCGAGCGGTATGGCGAGGTAAAGGTCATTCCACCAGTGAGCGACTTGCAGTCCAAGATCAGCCTCTTGACCTCATCCGATCCCCCAGTCGTCGATCATCCGCCTCTTGGGCACCAACTGCGCCCCCCCAGACGACCAGCGTGACCAAGTCCGCCGTCTTCTCGTAGAGCCCAAGGCCGAGCTCCGGACGGTCGAGGAGGACATTTCCCGCCTCCAGGCCCGCCTCGCAGACATTCAGCGCCGGAAGCATGAACTGACCTCGTACGTCGAGGACCTCGGTGCACTCCTCTCACCGATCAAGCGGATGCCCCCAGAGATCATGGCCCGCGTGTTCGACTTTTGTGGCGACATACACGTGCGTGGCCCACATTGCGAGCCCAGCAGGCGTGCACCCCTCCTCCTGGGCAGCGTGTGCCGCAGCTGGCGCGCCCTGTCCCTTGCCCTGCCCAGGTTGTGGACGGCGCTCTACCTCGACCTCCCCACCTCGGGCGTGCTCGACAAACAGGAAGAGATCCTGTACGCATGGATCCAGCGCTCGCGCCCGTTCCCCATCTCGCTCTGGCTCTGGAACGACTTTCTGACCGACGACGTCCCCGCCAGCTTTCTCCGCCGGCTGAGCCACATCATCGCGGACAACGCCGATCGCTGGCGCGCCATCTTTGTCCACTTTCCCGCCGCCCCGCGTGACTGGGACTGCTTCAGTGCGCTCGTGTGCTGCGAGATGCCCGTGCTCGAAGAGCTCGAGATCTCGCCGCAGTGCACGCCATGGGCGCCTTTCCGACCCGAGTTCCTCCCCCGCCTCAAGGAGCTGCAGATACCCGCCGGAGCGATGCCAGACAGCCACCGCACGCTGCCGTGGACGCAGCTCACGCAGCTCACCCTCCGTGGGGGCTACCGCCCGACCGACATTGAGGACCTCCTCGGCGTCCTCACGTGCGCACCACTCCTCGCGCACCTCCACGTGGAGATCACGCAGTACAAGTCCGAGACAAAGTACGACCGCGCCCGTATCGCGATGCCCTGCCTCGTCACCCTCGTCCTCGTCACGATCAGCAGCCACGAGGGGTGCATCAGCCACCTGCTGGACGCACTCGCGACGCCCGCGCTCCGCGACTTTCAGTTGCTCACGCGGGTGTGGGACACGAGCCAGATGGCGACGAGCTGGTGCCACGAGAGCTTTTTGGCGCTCCTCGCGCGCTCGAGCTGCTCGCTCAACCATTTCACGCTCACCGCCGTCGACATTTCGACGACGGAGCTGCGCCAGGTGATGGAGCGCTGTCCGTCGCTCGTCCTGCTCAAGCTCAACGGGATGGACGTGCCGCGTTTGGTCGCGCCGCTGCTCAAGGAGATGATCCACGAGCCGGAGCAGGACCACAAGCTGCCCCTCGCGCCGTGGCTCAAGGCTATCTCGCTCAGCTGCGAGTCGATGGCTGCGCTCGACCACGAGATGGACGATAGCGGGCTCACCTTTGAGCAGGCGTTTGCGATGCTGATCATGTCTCGGACGACGAGACGGGAGCCCAACAGCAAAGTTCTCAAGCTCAAGTGGATCCATTGGACGATCTGGTGGGAGTGGTGTCGATACCAACCGCCAGTCCAGGCGCACCCGCATCCTGAGCTGGAGAGACGGCTTTCGAGGCTGTGTGCGGGAGAGGTGGACGTGGGGGTGTCTGCTGCTATATACAACAAGTACAAGCGGGTCTCGTGAGGACGGATGGGGATGACTGGCGGGCCAGTTGTGCATATTCTTGGAGGATGCGCGCATAATATATTTTTACACGTGGGACTAGTACATAGCATTTCGATGCAAGACAATGTGAAACACACAAGGCGAAACCACCGATGAATGGGATGGACATGGCACATGTGATCAAGGCATTATAAATAGCCAGGTGAAGGAATGGACAGCCTTTTCAGAACGAGGATGGCGTAAATCACGTAATGTGGTGCTGGGAATGACGAAAGAGATAACTTAATTAAAACCGTCAAAATGACCCTTGAGAATTCTCTCTCCCATGGGGGACGGCGCGCGACGAGGACGTGCGTTCTCAGAGACGGTTGCTGACCGTCTGGTTTTGCGGTTGTGCAGGAGGGAAGGGTTCGAAGCCGCAGAGTTTTGAGGGGGGCTGGGATTTCGGGGCTGGGGAGCGTCCACTGCCAGAGGCTTGGATAACGTTAGATTACAAAAGGGCTAGGTCAGGGTGGAGACAAACCTTGGGGCGCTGGCTCAGGGAGAGACGTCTGAGGACATTGACACCACGCTCGTGATGGGCCTCCGGGGCAGGTGGGGGAGGTTGGAATCGACCGGCAATGCTGGCACGACGAGCGTGCGGGGGCGGTTTGACGTCTTCGACTAGTTCGTCTGATGCGGTGTCAGAGACAAGACAACAGGAGAGGACGTGCGGAGATACCTTCTAGGACAGGCGGAGGGGGGAAACCGCGAAAGGGGAACGTGGCGGGGGGCTTGGTTGGGGATTGGGACAAGAAGTAGAGAATGGGGGAGCTGGATGAGACGGGGATGGGTGTGATGGGGAAATTCTTTGGGGGGGTGACCAAGGGAGGAGAAGAGGTGGGGGAGTTGGAGGAGTCAGAGGAGAAGGAAGTGGAGCGGTGACGGAGGTGTTCGGTTGAGATTGGGATCGGTTTCGAGTGGTGCACGGGTTGCGATGTCATGGCGGGGGGAGAGCAAGAGACATTCAGCATCAGATATTTATTTATCTTATAAATCATGGCAAATCCCGGTTTGTCATGACACGTGCCACAACAAAAATACAATTTACCCCGGATTTGCTCACCTCTGACATCGGCAGGGAATGAAAGCCGCGATCGCATGGCTCACGGTGGCGCAAATCAAAGTCAAGGCATATCATCAACCACTGATCATCATCTACTTCAACGATTGAACCTTGCCACGACACACAAGTTCTTATGTCCCAACGGAAATGGAACACGGACGCTTTCAAGGCAATGGCATCCACCTGCCAGTTTGAGCGTCGGTCCCCTTGACAGCCAAAGATGGCTTCTGCGACAGCTGGGGTTGTTGCGAGAGGAGCGACGTGAGGTTCCCTGTTGCACTGATCTACCTGGCAAGACCACTGCGTGCGACTCATCAGCACGACCTCGTGCAGCGCTTCGTATTAAAGTTGAGCCTAATATGTAGCAATACGCCATTAAAAGCCAAAGCCGAGACGCCCTCTGACACCTGGCATGTGGACTAGTGAAATGAATGTTGTGTAAGAACGAGTGTGAGACGTCCCTGGGTATGATGAGAAAGATATCCAAAGGGCGCAAGAGCGGAGCAGTGAAGAAATAAAGAGAGCCTGTCGTCATGATGGTATACGGTACACGTGCAAGGGAAAAAAGAAGGCCGCGCGCGGTCAATCTAAAAAGGCGAGTTCACTCAATCTGCGACTCTCGGCATCTTCAATACCAGTGGCCTCCTTGATGATGCTTCCGATGCTGTGGATGGTAGGGCTGATTGCAGTTCGCGGTGCTTGAAGAATACTCGCGTGATCTGCGCTCGACAGTGTGCTCGTGCTCGTGCGCGTTACCGAACGGCGAAGGTTGGTGAGCGAGCCTGTTCCCAATCGAGTGAGGGAGGACCCGATCATCTTGCGCGGTCTGTGGCCCGAGTCACTTGTGCGCCTGCGAGAGGCGGGTGCGCGAGCATTGTCCTTGTCGGGAACGGAAGGGGCGTGATCTGATTGGGACGACCCCCAGGTCGACCCTGGATAGTGGGATGAAAAGGTGCATGAAATAGGACTGTCGACAAAAGAGGGGGATTCATCCAGCGGACTGGACACAATGATGGGCAGGCGGGGTGAACCCAGGGGGGGAGGGGGTGTGATGGGTGCTTGTTCCAGAGGCTCTTCATGCAACACCTCTAGGTGCGACGAGACGGACAAGGGAGGAAGGGAGTTGCAGAGCGAGGGTCTGCCCGCCCCCTCGCTCGATCTGCGTACATCTGATGGGGACGGTGTGGGAAGTGTGGGCATAGACTTGGGACCGGCCCTCATTGCTTGGGAGTAGGGGGAAGTATGCGGCGCACAGTCTGAGTCGCTGCTCTCAGAGTGTCTATTGTCTGCCAACCAGCTTGCTTTGAGCCGTTCTGCCTCGGACGAACCGACGAAGGTCGCACTAACGGGAGAAGGGAGGGTGCTGAGACGTTCGTCCGCCTCGCGCTCCTGCTGGCTCAAGTCCTTGCGGAACGGGAGGAGGCCGCGCTCGCGAAGGGCAGCCTCTCTGTGACGCTTTGAGACGAAGCTGTTTGGGAGAGACGGGACGGTAGCTGGAGGAGGGGGGGCGAGGTCGGCTGGCAACGTGCGGGTGGATGGCCGAGAGCGTAGACCATCGGAGCCGGATCTCAGGGGGATGGAAATGTTGAGTTTCGAGGTCACGCGGCGGATCAGGGTAGGCTTTGGGGAGAGGTCACTGTGGGCGGAGGGATCAGGGGGGATGGAGGGGGAGATGAAGGTGGAGGCTGACCTCTGCTTTGGGGGCGTGTCGAAGGCGAGGGCGATGTGTGTACCCTGAGAGGAGAGGATGAGGCGTGGGGAGGCATCGTCGGTGCGACGACGGAAACGAAAGGGGAGGGGCATCGTTGGAGAGGTGGGAATTGGAGGAGGAGGAGGAGAATATAAAAGAGTAATAAGCTCCGAGTCGCGAATCTCTGAAACACCGCCCGATCCGTTTCGGAATGACCTCTGAATTTGACATCCTAAGGCAGTCTCACAGGTGAGGGTCATCCAATATTTGCCATACCCAACTCACCCACCACCACAGTTTCCTTCGCGACGAGACAGAATCCCACCCCTCAGCCTGGGACCAACAGCTCGCTAAAAAGTACTACGATTCCCTCTACCGTGAGTTCGCGATCTGCGATCTCAAGCACTACAAGTCTGGAAACGTACGTCCTCACCCGCCTCTTCTTCACACTCCATCATCTCCCCAGTTTGCACTCCGTTGGCGCTCAGAATCAGACGTGCTCAACGGCATTGGTGAAACATCCTGCGCCAATATCCGCTGTGACTCTCACACCCAACTTTCAACCCTCGAACTCCCGTTTGCCTACGAGGAACACGGAGTACAGAAGGAAGCCTTGGTTAAAATTGTATTATGCCCGAGATGTGTGCGCAAGTTAATGTGGAAAAGAAGACAGGACAAGCGTGACGACGACGACGACGGGGGAGCTCCTCCTCCTCCTCCTCAGTAGTAGTACTACGTCTGTAATTTCAAAGTCCGTTGCTTGTGCCATGGCCACCACGCCAATGGACAGACAGGACATCCACAAGTCTTGTCGCACCATCGAGGCCCTCCTCGTCCTCCGCGACTACTGCGACCTCTCCAGTGCTCTCGCTGCCATTCAGAAAAAGCTCGCAAAGGTACTCAGGGAAGCTGCAGGGCTGAAAACAAATGCCCAGTCTGCAGGCATGTCCCCCGTCATCTCTCCATCCAACCCTCTTGACATCTCTTTAGCCAACGCGTTTGGCGCGAGTGCCCTCGTGCTCGAGTCCCTCGCAGACATCGACACCAAGTTTGCCAAGCTGGCAGAAAAAGAGTCCCATTCCATCGGCGCGGAACTCAAGAAATGGCTCAAGAAACTCGCAGTTAGTCTTCCCCACCCGTCACGGACCTAACTCATCCCAACTCCAGAAGGAGGAAAAGGCACACGACGAGCGTATGAACGACTCCAATGCGCGCATCAAGCAAGCCGGTAACGCACCCCATTCTTCCTCCACTCATTTCATCATCTCCAAAAGGTCAAGCCTATGAGAAAAAGGGGGCCAAGGACGCCGGCAAGGAACACGCCCGTTACATACATCTCCTCAGTGTCATTGGCCCAGAAATGTCCCAGGAGAAATTGTATGTCTTCTCATACTCCCAGGCGTCGCCGTAAGTGATCGCCTGCAGCAACCATGCACTTCATGTCACTCAACAACACACCACCGTAACATTCAACGTCGCCGCAACCCTCGCTCGCATAGCAGATGCCGAATGGTCCCGTACTTGTGAATCTATCCGCCGCGTTTCCCCTGCAATCGGTTCCCTCGGAGAATGGCGTTCTCTCTGCGAAGGCGCATGGACTGGCCCTCTTCCAGATGACCTCCCAGATACCTCTTCAGAATCCAACCCTGCAGCCGTTTCAGAGTGGGGTCAGACCGCCCTTTCCAGTCCGGTCCGTAGATCCCTTCCCGTCCCCCCTAGTCACAGTTCAGGTTCCGTCTCTGTCTCCGCGGCGTCATCGCTCGATCCCCCCCGTTCACCGGCTAATCAGCAGGGCTCCGTCAACTCGATCACTACGTTATCTGCCTTTCCTTTTCCGCCCACACACTTTCCTGTGCCTTTGGCAATGAGTGAAGCTGAATTACACCGACAGCAGACACAGCTCCAAAACCTTCGTTCTCGCCCTGGCAGTCCCAATGTTGCTTCTCAGTCACATGGTCCGCTTCCTCTGCCTGCTTCTATTTTGACCGATTCTCCCAAGCAGATCACGGCCCCCGATCTACCGGGGCCACTTGACCCATCGGGGTCTGCCTGCTCCGAACCACTGCAGCAGCCCAGCAAAGACACGCGGGAGCCACCTGGCATTGAGACAATGAATGCCAGCCAGCCGGGTGACCCGAAAAAGCCAAGACGGCTTTCTTTGATTACTCGGGTCCCCCCTCCCTCGGATAAAATCACGAGACCAATATCGCCATTCAAGAGAGCTTTCGCAGAGAATGAATTTGGGGTTCACACGGGGAGCGCAACAAGCACATTCAATACTCACGGCGTGGATGCCACGAAGAAGACCCTCGAACGCACAGACTCCGTTCACAGTAATAACGTCGCAGCCTTACGCAACAGATACACTCGAACGGTTCGTTCTCTCCTTATCTGCCCTTCACCCTTTACTCATTCACAATCCCTTTTCTGCGTCATCTAGATCGAAACACCGTCACAAGGACTTAAAGATATCCCTCGGTTGCAGATGAGCGTGTCTGAGATTGCGTCTCGGTACCAATCCACCGACGAGCCCATGTCGCCCCGACGGACTGCATCTCCTACAGATCGTTTCACGGACGTCGCACGCACGCGGGAATGGCTTATCGATGACAACGAGATCCGAAGGCGCCAACAACAGCTTACCGAACTTGAGCGCAAGGAAAAGGAATACGAACTCCGACAACGTGAGCGCGAGCTCCACCAGCGGACCCGGGAATTCGACCGCGACCGACGCCAATTCCTTCATTTTCGTCCAGAATCGGCAAACGCGGCTGATGCGCCCAAAGGTCCGAGGAACAGCCCCTTTCAACACAAGCGCGGTTCTCAGAGCGTCACACACGTCAACATCCCTTCGACAACGAGCAGCAACTCGGGTGTCCCACCACGTCCGAGCACATCGCATTCGCCCACGCGCCCGCAACCCTCGCCGACAAAGGATCATGCGCCGTTTTGTGGATGTGACACGTGTTCTGTCAGCAAATACAAAGCGTCAGACGTGTCTCCCTCTCCTCGTGACCTGCGCCCACCTGAGCCTCCTATTCTTCTTCGGCCCGAGAAATCCAAAGGCTGGATTCGTCGTCTGAGCATGCCGTCCGTCAACGCCGCATTCTCCCTCGATGGCAAGAAGAACGTGAGCGCGATCAGTCTCAGAGCTGGGCTGCCCTTTCCGGCGGAGAACGGTCGACTTCGGAAGCGAAGTTACGAGCAGGGCATCAGTAACCGTACGGTGGCAGGAATTGGCCGGTGAGGATATCTATTGAATACGTTATACCTCTGCTTTTCTTGGTGGTCTTTTTTTCCATGATACCCATCTCGGTTGGATCTAATTACTCACGGCTTTACGACGCATTTTATGATTTCGTTCAGGAATGATATTGGCATGACATGACTGATTGTGAGATTGAGGTATGGGTATCGCTGACGACGCCAACGAGCATTGCAGCACTATTTCCTCTTTTTCTTCTTGCCACCCGCACCCGCACCCGCACCACCGCCGCCACCCTTCTTTTTCTTGACTGAAAAGCCCCAGTTTTCCTCTCCCTCCCCATCCTCTCCCTGTGCGTCAGTAGGATTCTCTGTTGTTGGTTCTGCTGTTGAACTCGGCTCTTCTGCAGGCGCACCGGTCGCCTCAACAGCCTCCGTCGAGCCCCCCTCTCCACCGCTGGGCGGCGGAACGAGCATCGCGGGAGACTCGGCCTCTACTGGCCCGGCTCCGTCAACAACACCGTCCAGTCCGAGCCCTAGCGCCCCCGGCGCCTGTTCCTCGCCAGACGGTGCTGGCATCTCTGTCTGCACGTTCGTTAACTCTATATCCTTTTGCTCGCTCCCCCCAAAGAACGAGCTCACGCGCCCAAGCGTCTTGGAGCCCCAGCTTCCGTCTCCAGAGCCGGCGCCGAACCCAAACGAAGACTTGGCGCTGTTGAGCGCATCGGTCGCCATGTTCGTTGAGCTCCAGTCGCCCCATCCAAACGATCCTGCCTGCGCTGTCTCCTCCTGGACCTGGGCCGCGGACGCTTCCGATTCAAAGGCGCCGAATACGCTCCCGCCCATGCCGCCACCGCCGGTCTCGGTGATCTGCAGGTTCTCAAACGACTCTTGGACCGCGGACGTTTCGACGGTGTGCTCGGTCGTCGATTCCATAACCTCGGTTTCGGTGGTGGCGATCGTCTGTTCGGTGTGCGTCTCTGTGACGAGCTGTTGCTCGGTATCGGCTTCGGTGTATCCAGCAGCGGACCAGCCATCGGGTTGGACAACCTCTTGCAGTTGGGGAACGTCGAGGGTCAATCCACCCGGTGGCTCCTGAGATGCGTCCCCAAGGGGGTCCACAAAGAACGCTGAAGGGGTCTCTGTCGCCGGGTCCAGCTCCCGAGGTCGTGGGAACTCGCTGCGAGGCGTCGTGGGTTCGACGGATCGCACCGAGGGTGGGAACGGGGACGCAGCGGGCGTAACTGCCTTGGACTGCGATCCCCATACGGACGTGAGCGCCTGTGCGAGTCCTCCGGGACTTTTTCCGACCGTCGTATCGGCGAGGTCGATCGGCGAGTTGAGCTTGCTCGTGTTCTTGGCGCCCTTTCCTTTTCCTTTCCCCTTTTGCGTCGGGGCCGCTGCGAGCCTTTCTCGCTCGGCCTGTTCTCTTTCGGCCTGTTCCCTCTCGAGCCGTTCTTTCTCGGCTAGCTCTCGCTCGATGTGCTCCCTTTCTGCCTGCTCTCTCTCGAACCGTTCCCTTTCTGCTTGTTCTCTCTCGAATCGTTCCCTCTCTGCATGTTCCCTGTCGAATCGTTCCCTTTCTGCTTGCTCTCTCTCGAATCGTTCTCTGTCTGCCCGTTCTCTTTCGACCCGCTCCATCCTGGCGCGCTCCCGGTCCGTCTTTTGTGACCTTTCCCTTTCAAATCTCTCGGCCTTTTCGCGTTCGCGCTCGATTCGCTCCCTCTCGAGTCGTTCTCGTTCCGCCATCACGCGTTCCCTCTCAAGCCTGTCGCGCTCCGCGCTCGCTCGCTCTCTCTCCATGTCCCGTGCGCGCCGCTCCTTTTCTGGATCGATGCGCGACTGCGCAGCGTACGCACTTGACATTTTCGACGCGGCGGAGGTCTTGCGATCACGTTCCATATGGGTAGTAGACGAGGACACGCGTGAAGCAGAGCTGGAGACGGTGCGTTCGTGCTCGTACTCGCGGGTGCGCTCCGAGTAGATGGACTGCTGGTACTGTTGCGCGTGGGGCTGAGGCCGTGGTTGCGCCTGCGGTGGCGCTTGGGGTTGTGACTGAGGCTGCGGGAACGATGCCGCTGGTGGCTGCAGTTGGGACTGGTGATGAGACTGAACTCGAGATTGTGTGGACTGAGATGCTGAGACGGAGCGGCTTCGGCTGACCGCATCCATGAACGTTGCGTCCAGTCGTCCGCCCTGTGGGGTCTTGGCACCAGACCCGATAGAATCTTGAGAGTGAGTGCGGGAGGGAGCGACAGAGGCGGGACGGGATGGGGCGCGCGACGCAGAGCGAGAGGGCCCAAAGTCGTCTTCAGAGTAGCCATCAGTCTCGTCTTCGTCTGCACGGTGTCCGCTTTCACTGTACACGATAGACGCCGGCCCGCTTGTGAGAAAAACACGTCAGTCAAAAGAAAAACCATGCTCGGCCGAACAACGTACTACTTGGTGGTTCCCTGTCAGATGAAAACGGTACGATCAATTGGGCGTGAGTCATGATGTGGAGCATCACGCACATTGTCGTTCCATTTGATGCGTGCTTTGAACTCTGTCAGCCCAAAATGGATTTCAACACTGAACACGATGGTCCAATAAGTCTTGCCGTTCCTTCCCGACTTGGGTTCTGCGCTTCCGCTGAGTGGTGACAAGTCTGCGCGAACAACGCACAGAGTCGAGTAATCCTCTAATGGGCAAACGTCAGCCACGGTGACAGAGGACGCCTGTAATATACCATGATGCCGCAGAATCCACGGAGGAATCGTATCACCGCCGCGATAACACCATATCTCCACTTCAAACACGGACAGAGTGGACAGATTCGTCAGCTCCGTGCAATATTTGCGTGTGAAGACGGTCGATTCCTTCACTTTCACACCCTGCGGACAAGACAATAAATCAGGAAAGTGATGAAACAAGGGGATCCTAACCCTTGCGAGAATGCAGTCAAACGCATCGGGAAGTAGCTGAGGTCCGGAGGGGAGCTCACAGAGCCGCTCCTTTCGTGCGACGTGTTCCGAATCGTTGGGGTCAAACTCGCGAAGATATTCCACGCCATACATAAACCTGGACACCCTTGCTGAAACGTGGTGATCGCAATAGAAGCCAAGGGCGCCATCTGCTACAGCCTTGGAACTGAAAATGGAAACGTATTGTGCACACTCAGTAGCACGAATGAGAGAACCAACGAGAGTGATTCACGTTTGATTGTCAGGTCGGCTGACGGTGATCTTCATGGACGCGAGACGCTCTTGGAGCTGAGAGAAGAGCCAAGGGCTAGCAGCGAATCCTCCTACCAACCATACGGACTGTCTGGAATGAAGGGAGGCGTTCCAATCGGTAAGCTGTAACACCTACTTTGATCATGCCTTGGGACGCCACGACCTGAGCCTTGATCGAGGTGATGGCGGCCTGGATAGATGGCTCGAATAGCTCTGCCACCTCCCCACTAAACTACCATGAGCTGGGAACCCGGAGTGGGAAGCAAGTCATATACCCTGTGAGTTTGAGAGATCCGCCTCGGATGCCAACATTCAGATCCTTGTCGAGTGGCGAGCCAAATGGGACCCATTGGATGTCATTTTTGTCACGGAACAGCCGTTTCGTCGTCTCGTCAAACCGTTTAGTAATGTGGTCGATAGAATCCTGGCTTCCATATCTCGAGTTTTTGAGTTTCTCTGGCTCTGTGTGAGCGCCACTGCAGAACACCATGGAACAACATACCAGCCAGAAACTCTCTTGCCCTTCGACTCACGAAGACTGATCCTGCGAAGATGCCTGTCGGAATCTGGTTTAGCCACAGCGGTTATGGGCAAGCTGTAGACTGACAATCCGGTGGGGCGACCTCCTCGATCACAAGCGGGTTGGTGCCACGTACGGCATAGGAGCTGATATCGAGCGTGCCACCGCCGGCATCAGCGACTAGGAAGCCGTGCCTTGATGGATTCTAGGGCAGAGGGAACAAACCCATTCCAGAACTTTTTCGGGATACGAAAGGGTACATACGGAGAGGACGTCGGCGGCTAGTCCGCTCTGCACGCACGCGTGCAGACTCGCTTCACCTTCCGTGACAAACCGGATCCGCGCGCGACCTTCGTCCGTGTCGGAAATCAAACCGCCGTAGACGGCCGCGCGCCGCATCCTTGTCTGCTGAGCGCCTTCCCACCCGTTCGGATGGCTCAACACGAACTCGATAGTTTTTTCTACCGCCTCCCACAAGGCTTTGCCATTGGCGTGGGTGTCAACGATGAAGCTGCGTGTGCAGAGGAACAGGTAGCGTAGGAAGTCGCCAAACACGTGGACGGGAGACTTATTTCGGGGAAGGGGGCCGAGACGCATGCCATTCATACTGAGTTTCATAGACTTGGGTCTCAGACGAAGCTTGAAACTGCGCAAGGGGTGGATGATCGATACGCGAAAGTGGAGATGTGGCGTACAGTTCTGTCTTGATCCAGCCCTCGTCTTCGGCACTGGAGGTGATGGAGGCGTTGTCTGTCTCTGCGCCAGCACATACGACGTTTCCGTCTCTGTCATAGTAGAGCACGGATGGGATCTTGCTATTGCCTGCAACATGCTCTTGGCCAGGAAACCTGCCCTGGGCGATGGGCATTTAAAGGTGGGGGCCGGCTGAGGAAGGACTCACCTGGTGACGCCATAAATTTTTGGGATTTCACCCGGTTCTAGGATGGCGTAGGATACGCCGCTAAAGGTGGTGCCCACGTCGAGGGCGACGACGAGGGAGCGCATGTGCCCTGTGTAGGGCTTGCGCATGTCCGATGCGGACTTGATCATGGTACTAGTTAGATGAGTTAGTAGTATCGGATCAGGGCGGTGAGAGCGCTGCAACGAGGCAGCCTCGAGGCAGGTTGGATACACGCAAGCCCTCTTATTTAACATCGGACTCGCTAACGTCTTAATCACTGATTATCGTTGCCGCAGATGATCCCTGTCGCTAACCTCCATCTGAGAGACCTCTACGAAACAACAGTCGAGTTCTTTGCCCTGGGCCGCTCCCCATTCCGCACGCCAACGACGCCCTCGGACGTCTCAGACGACGACGAGCACCTCCCCCTCACCCCCCGCGACCTCTCCCCAGTCCCAGACCCCGTACACAGACTCCAGAAGGAGTGCGCGGACCTCCGCGTCAAGTTGCATGCCGCACAGCGTTCACACTGTCCCCGTGCATGTCCTTGTCGTTCCATCGGGGCCTCCGCCGCTGCTTGCACTCTCTACACCATGCGACGCGAACATGACACCACAAAATCTGAACTGCACCGCTCACAACTAGAGCTGGCACGCATAGAGGAGCGCTGCAAGCTGCTCGAAAAGACCCTTAAGGACACCAGAGAG
The DNA here is from genome assembly GCA_038094275.1 of Tubosaeta brunneosetosa. NCBI lineage: Eukaryota > Fungi > Basidiomycota > Agaricomycetes > Boletales > Boletaceae > Tubosaeta > Tubosaeta brunneosetosa. The sequence continues at coordinate 74,670 of JBBPTV010000034.1, forward strand.
CTGCTCAGGACGCGGGAGGTCGAGGTCGATACCCTCAGAAGAGACAGAGAGCGCCTCATCGCCGACCGCCATACGCGAGACCGACCGCCCTCCGTCACCCTCGACAGACGGCGTAGCCAGGATGTGATCCGCCGCCGTTCCAACTCCTCCCAGTCTTTCCTCTCGCAGCAGATTCGCCTCAGCGCAGACTGGTCTGACCACCACGACGAGACGACCTCTCAGGCAAGCGGCAGTCACCACCGCATCAGTAACATTGCTGCCGACAACATCTCCACCGTCTCGGAGGAGGAACACGCACAGACGAAGAGTATGGAGACTTTTCTCACCAAGACGGACCTCTGGTCAGGAGCACAGGTCATCCAGGCTGTTCAGGACTTGAATTCCGAGATCCTGCAATTTGCCGCTTCTGCCGTCGAGTTGTGTACCTTTGCAAAACAGCGCCCCACCCTGCCCAAGATGTCACAGGTCCAACACGACGTCTCCTCGCGGTTGGGCCAGTCTCTCACACGTTCCCTTGCCGCTCGGGATCATTCCCAAGATCCGATGCTAGTCCAAATCGCTTTACAGGGCTGTATTTCGTACTGCATATCCCGGGCCCTGTCATCCTTCTGCATCGGGTATCAATCCAAGGCCAATATAACCCTGACACAGCTCTACAACCACATGTTCCAGTCGGGTGCGTGGTTTCGTTCCGATCGCACCACCCTTTCGTAACTCACTACATTCTAGAGCCACAGCCCACCTCATCCCGATGGAGAGCGTTGGCGCACAAACATATCCTAGAGCTGCACCCCGAACTAGCCGATTACGCCGTCAACGAGATGACGGAGACCATCTTTCGCTGGTCGTTTGATCTCTTCCTCATCTGCGGTAGTACCAGTCCACAGTCAAGTCCGTCCTCTCGTGAAACTTTCCGCACTCGCTTTGGTGCCCAAGTCAAACGTATCTCAAAATCTGCCTGCAAGCTGGCGCGCATCATCAAAGAAGAGATCATGTCGACAAACTTTGAGGTTGTCGGAGCAGATAGCGGCCGGGCGTTCGATGCCCAGGAGATGACGGACGCCTTTGAAGACTATGGTACCTCCAGAGGCGCGGTGCTCTGCACGACCGAGTTGGGTCTTCGATGCTCGACGTGCAAAGCGACTACGGAACCCTCGTCATCGCGGGAAGAAACCGTGGAGCGGCGCTTGTTGCTTCGACCAAAGGTTATCCTCGAATCAGCGGTAGACATGCTCGATCAACGATGACAACGACACCCCCAGTGGGTCAAAAGCTGATTACTCAAATCCTGTTACCCGTTTCACTATCATTGTACTTTACCACGACACGCCATTCCACGGACTTTCATCATGCCAGTGTTTTGTTTTTACTTATTGGATCTTATGCTACTTGGTTGTTACTGTCTTGTTCTACTTATGACCACCGTGTACTTGACTGCTCACCCACTGAGATGACGTTCGCCGGTTGGATCCGACTCCAATGGGGATGAGACTAGCCACTGTACCTTTGTTGGTAATACCCGTCTATCACAAAGATGAGCACGAAAAATCGTCATCAAGGGCCAAGTCTCCCAAAATCCATCTTGGATCATATCCACCATCAAGACTCTGTCGGTATGTGTCCAGTTCCTCCCCTCAC
>JBBPTV010000035.1:0-76274 GCA_038094275.1 Tubosaeta brunneosetosa
ACAAGATCGGTCCCAGCATTAATCCTGCAATCTGTTTGTTTTCTTCTCTAGCGAATAGTCATTCGTTTTTTGGAACTCAAATGCGCGCACATCCCCTGAAATCTGAATCGCTTAACTATCGCTTTTCGGAAACCAGAGGAAGCGTTTGGTATACGATCCCAGCACAGTCTACTGAGAAAAAGCGCTCCTCCCGGATGTCAGTGACCGCGCTCTGTCAACCAACGGAGTACGATATCCCTGAAGATATCGGGTCAGTCTTTCCTCCCGATGACACATTGGAGCTCACAGATTGTGCTGGCTCCGCATCGAACACTGATAGGTAAGAATGAGCAACATCCAAACCAACAGCATTGAATGGATTCTCGTACCGAATAACACTGGGGGAATCCCAAAGATGTTAGGTTACGACACCAAATGGCAGAAAACTCACGGAAACGGGACGGTTTTGGATCTTGTCTAGTTGGCTGTGTATGGTGAGACACATACGCTGTTGTCTGGTCGACGAGCACACTTACAGCTCACGAATGAGTTCCTTTACCGTTGCATGACCCGGAATATCATTCTTATTGCCGAGCTACATTATCAGACGGTCAGCGCAACTCATGTGATGGGAAAGTGACGGCGGATACGCACAACGAGTAAGGGAACACCCGTGAGACTAGGTTGCGACAGCAACTGATGAAGCTCAAAACGAGCCGTGTGGAATGTAGCTTGCTACAAATTCGCACCGTCAGTAGGCCATCACAGAGTTTCCCCGATACATACGTCTGCGGAATCTACGACAAATCTTCACCGATCATGAGCTTGGTTTCCATAACAGCGAACAGAAAGGGTTCAGGAGCATCAGGTTTCGAAACTAAAAAAGATGGAGTAAAAGAAAGAAGGGAAATTGACGTACATGACTGCGTCGACGCCGTTGCAATACCTCTCCCACATCGAACGAAACTTTGGTTGACCGGCGACATCCCAGATCTTGAGGGTCACCGCACCCTTGCGAACTTTGCGATAGTTGAAGGCAATGGTCGGAACCACGTCCTCTGTCCACTGGCGTTCATTTAGTTCGGCCCAGGCGATAGAAGAAAGTAACAGACGCAACCTGTCCAGACCCAATAACGTTTACAAACGACGTCTTTCCCGAGGCCTACACCCAATCCTTCAAGAATGGCTGTCGTATGACCGGTATGCGAGGCCCACCTGCAAGCCCACCACCGAAATCTCGGCCGATTTGGAAAAGAAGATGCTTCAGGTCATCTTACCACCAGAAATCATGGCTCAATGGCGCATCAGACTTACCTGCTAAACCAGAGGAGGATGGAGGAGAAGAACGACATGGCGCGGCGTCCGCTATGGCGGCGCAGTTTCTCTCCACAACTGCCGTCGGCATGAGCGGAGTTCAAAGTGCGAACACACGGTACCCTCAACGTCCAATCACGGCGCAATGATCTTCGGCATGTCCTCGTTCGAGCAGTTCACCTTAGTAGGCCGCTCGTTTGAGATTCAAGTCATACATTCTACTGCAGAAACCCGCGCGTGAAACCTGCGCGAGTATGAGTTTTCTTGTATTCCTTGGAAGATGACATGAATGTCTTGCTCCCGGTTCATATTCACGCTTTGTTTGCAGAATCAAGACACTATGTTCACAGAGCCCGACAGCCCGAGAAATCTTTTCTTGGCTTGGGGCGTGTTGACTCTACAAATTGGAGGACAGATGATTTAGCTCGTCTTCTTACTGATCGCCCCGTTTTCGTGTCTTCGGGCCTTCCACCGGTGTGCGCGTTTCCGGAGCTGTTCCTTTCAACCCTTGTTAACCTCTTTAACTGCGCCTCTTCTACGGCATGAAACGCGCTTGGATCTCCTTTCGGGTCTTGGAGATTTCCCATCACGTTCCCCGGCCTCGCCGCCAGGAGCGTGATCGCCTGCTCCACCTCGTTTGTGTACGGAATTCACTCTCAGCAACAGAAGACAGACGTTGCAAGTGAGTTTATATTTGAGACTTTCGATGCCGACAGGTCACATCCGGGCGCAGGGTATTCGACCCTTGAATTACCACAGTAACTTCGCTCATAGCTCGTCAGACCTCGCGGCCCGCATACCCTGAGGATGTTGCCTCTCGTGACGAGCCACGGCCAGGGTGTGTCAACACGTTGTCTAGACCTTGCCGCAATAGAGAGACTGCGGATGTTAAATGAAACGGGCAAGGTAACACCCATCACCTTACCACCGATTCCGTACATCCCACCCACATGCACGTCACTTGTTCTGGGTGTCTCACGGCAAATGTCGCAACTGGTTTCCCTCCGACGATGCAGTGCCCTTCCTACCACGGCTTCGACGGGGGAAGTACGGACAATTAATCCCACGGTGCCGTGCCAGACTGGGGGGTTCATTGTTGGCTTTTTGGAATGGAACCTCCATCTAGTTGGCAACGGCGCCGCACACGTGAAGTCGGCTAGTGAACTTCTTGACACACGCTCGTGCTGCTCACACGTCAAGCCGAGCGTTATATTAATGCACGGTGGACAGCGGTCATAGTCGTGCGCATTCATTTCCTCGTCAGCGAAATAATCTCTCGGCTACAAGTTGTGAAAATTACTAAGGAATGCTCTAGACGTAATGGTGCTTGAGGTCTTGAGATGCCCAAGAAACGAGTGCTCATAATTTATCACCGAGGAGTAATACAAACAGATGCGGGAGGAAGTCGGTCGATCGGTTCGCATCCAGACTGTAAGGTTTCATCAAAATTTTGGCCTCCGCTTTCGGGTCCTGAAGGGGGCTGATCGTGCTGTCTGGAAGGAGAGCCATGAGGTGAAGCATGTTTGCTGGAAGCTTTTTTTCCCTTTTGACTTTGTATTAAGCAAAATAATTTTTGACGCAATTTGATTAGCTAGGTGCAAGGGTCAGTCTTCTTGAAACACGGATCAACAGCATATAGCGGTGAATCACAGCACCGTTTTCTCATCCACCCTCCATCCAGTGGGACATGGAATACGCTACGCGCGAAGCGGCACGTCGCCTGTGACGGGTACCTGGCGAACAATGGAGCGCGGGCGGCCCCTCCATCTTCCGAGGCCCTCCGGCATACAGCCAAAGGCCGAGGACGATGTCTAGCAGCATTCGACTAGGCGCCCCTTGTTCGGGCGGAGGACGTCCGTAGGCTCCTCATGGGCATGGATCGTCACAAGGGACTCCAGCCCACGCTGTTTAGGTGCTGCACGAGGCTAGAACGCTAATTCAGAATTTTATCCGAGCAAGAACGCATTCTGTTACATACCAAGATATAAACCACGATGCCGCTTGTTTCATCCTATGCCATTCAGTACTTTTTTAAGGTCAACGGAGCACTCGTGTCTACGGGGAGGGGGGAAAGGGAAAAAAAAACTGGTTTTTGGCCAATTATTCCACGGTCCTTCCCATAGCCAACATGGACATCCGTACCGACATGAATTCTGATGGCGAGAGCCGAGATACGCGGTCATGTGCGATAGACACAAGGAATGTGTTGTTTGGAACAAGGGTGAAACCGTGATTCCATGAAGTGGGAAGGCGGAGATCCGGATGGCTGGAAAGTGAGATGACATGGCGAATCAAAAACCCACGACTAGCCGTGGGATGGGGCGATGGCGATGTTAACAGGGCCCAAGTTGGCGTTAACGAAGACCATTATGATATCGGCTAGGTCGATAGATTTATCGCGTTGCCTCGGAGAGTCGGAGAGGGCCTTATACTAGGGTGGGGAACGTGGGTGAAATGCATGTCTCTTGGTGTGCATGTCTCGTGAAGGAGAGTGTCACTGTGCGCCAGACAACTAAAGACTTGGGCAGATGACTTAGAGACGGATAAACACTAGGCCTGGCAGCGGGGTGGTGGCACGATGAGGAGACCACAGCAACTCCACGCATGGACACTGCGCTGATCGGCCGAGAAGTGAATGTACGTGCGAGTGGGCCTTGGGAGGCTTGGAGGGCAAAGTTGAAACACTGTAGTCACAATGGCGCCGCTGCCAGGTCAAGCGACCACGTCATTCCCACCAGTGCAACTGATATAACCTAGAATGGAGACATCAAGATCAGGATGCTTGTGCCTTCTTTATTCCGTTGCGTGCGAGGTCGAAGCTATTACTTGCGTGTTCAATTATAGGACCAACGGTCCGAAATTACATACCTGTCACACACTGATGGGGATCGCATTGTAAACATTTGGCTGCTCCTGCACAGTACCCACCGAACAGAAGCCAGAAATAGTAGGAAAGGTTTATTACGTTTATTCCCTCGTAGTTTCATGCCCAGCCGCCGTGTCGGAATCGGAGGGAAGCGTCGGTGCCTAAAATGCTGTGGTGCAGTGCCCGTCACGGCACAATTTTGACTAACGCCTTGAGACAAGGTGAGGTTGGCAAGGGGTGCATTATAATTTGAGCGCTCCAAGGAAACAATGGAAGATCCCGATATGGGTCTCGTGAGTGCGGAGCTGTTCCAAGCGCCATCGGTGCATGGCATGATAACCGGGTGTACTATGTAATCAATCCACCGATCAATTCGCAAGGCCCCATCAGTGCGGCTGGGTGTCCACAATTGTAATAATCCCGGGAGGACAAAAACCAAAAAGTGAGCTCTTGGGCGAATCCGTCATTCAATGTACTTCCACAGCCCATGGATGATGGCCAGTTTTTCGATTCTGACAGAGAAAGGTGAAGCAGGATCGGTACATAAAATATTAGTTTACATTGAGCGTACTGCGAATAATAATAAGACGTAGGTGGTGAGATGATCGACAGAAACTCACGAATAAATTAAAACGTGAGCGAAGAGTGGACATGGAAGTGCTGGGAAAGTGCCTGGTAGCCGTAGCCGTGAGTGAACCTACCAGAGAGAGCGGTGTCCTACCTGGATACCTTGTACACCGGTTATGTATCTGACACTCATGACCAAGCTTGCAACTCGCTACGCCTCGAGCAGCTCTTGAAATGCCCCAGCAAGGTACAATGCCTTGTAAATGTCTCATGACAGCTCGGACAAGCCCATTTCACGAAAGAATGCCCTTCCCGAACATGTCTTGCAAGACTGGAGCGCTTCATTGCATTGCTTGCCGAGCATTCGTGCCAGCAGCACCTGTACGACTGTGAGTCGGACACGACACCGTGTTTAAGCGCCAGATGGATCCTGATGTCTTTGACGCGCACGCGTTCCTTGCAGGTTGTCCTCAGATCAACCCATTGACACAAGAGCTCCGATTCGTCGATGAGGAAACCGTTGAATGTTATCATGTCCTTTAGCGAACAGATGCCTGGTAAGCGCCAAGCTCAGATAAAGCCGAAAGGCAAGATACCTGTAGTGACCAGTTTTTATTATAGTGAGCGGCGTCGTCCAAAACATTAGGAGCGATGGATAGCAGCAATTGCGCGTCGTGGAGTATACCCGGGGTAAGTGATCCCCGATTTGCTTCTGGCTGACCGTTATGGCGCAGCGGACGATTCGAGAAACCACCGACGCCCGGCTTATATGCTGTGCCGAGCACACACTCCTAGACGCAGTGGTAAAAGATAGAAAAACGCCTCTGTCTGGCACAGACCTGTTTATTTTCGTTTACACCAATCTGAATCCCTGGCGTGCGCATGGCATCCACTAGACTTTCAGGACACCCCGCATGCGCACCACTATTGTCAGGCCATTTACGCTCCAAGTATTCGAGTTGTACTGTGCCATTTGGATGGGAAGGGTGCGGGGCGGGGTGCATGCCATCAGCTTGGGGTCGACATGATTGTTGTGGCACAGACAGATGGACCCTTGCTCTCGATACTGTGTGATCTCTGAGTGGGTGTGTCGTAGCGCAGGTTGGGTGGGGCACTGCATTGAGTGATGTGCTCTCCCGCGCCGACAAGCAGGAGGGAGACGAATGCCGACAACGTGGCACGCGATGAAAAAAAACCTGTTCAGAAACACCCGCCACCTCTAATAGATACCATCGGTGTTCGACCCACGGACAGAGATGGAAGGATTTACGAGGAAGGATTTGTTGAGAGTTGAGAGTTGGCGGCCCATGAAAATAATGGGCGCCGCCGCTGTTTACTTGTGTTGAGACTAGATTTTGAGGATAGCTATGCAAGACTCGGCGAGGATGTGTTCGCGTAAATTCCCCGGTAGGTGGATGGCGGGCAGATAGACCATATGATTTAGGCATGGATACAGGAAATCTGCAATCCAACACCAGGAGGTCGCGCCTTTTATTGGACGTTCGTGTAACACCATGAAACTACATATCTGCGTTTACCACAGTCTCTTAACCCTGCTGGATCATGCCATGCGTAAACTATATGAACCAAATAAGTTGGAGAGGAGATCCAACTTACTAACCATCCTCTGCGTTGCACAGCTTCAGCAGCGTTTCCGATCAGGGAAGGTCCGAATAGCCCGCAAGTAAGCCAAGGCGGTTAGAGTGGTCAGATGTCGTCGCGGGGGAGGCAGTGGGGCAGGCCACGAGACAGTCGCATGGGTATGTGGATTAGGTCTTAGCTCCGAGGTGAAACTCAACGTCGACCACTTGGATGGCGCAATTCGGCTGGGCTGATTGTGAACGAGACAGCGGAGGCCAAGAAATTATTGCCGAATGCAGCTTGCGCGCGAACCAGATCCCACCTAGAGACTGCGGATGATGCTTCTAATGATTTTGCGGGAGAGGTACGACCCTTGCACCCCAGGGAAACGCGGCGCGATCCAGAATTCGCTGTCATGTACGATAGCGTAGACATCGTCAAGGGAAACGGGCAGCATGAGACATCATGAAGCACGAACTTCACATTTACCACACGATTCAAGAATCTGGTGATCATGCGTGTACGTCAGTATTCAATGAAATAAATTAGTTGAGAAGGCCACTTCACCAACCATTTCGTTATTTGCACAGCTGGATTATTTTGATCGCGGAACATCTATTCTGACGAAATGAAATCCACATGCCGAATACAAGCCTTATACTATCTGTGGGATGTAATCCGACATTCGCCATATAAAACAACGATCCATAGGGTCAACAAACAGATCAGATTGGCATCACCACGTGTAATGCGCTTATCGCACACCTTGACAACTAAGCTCCGTCGTGAATCCCTTCAATGGTGCGTTGCTTAATAGGCACAGAAAGGATTTGGTGACCCTGGCAATTCAATTTTTGACAGCTGTGCATTGCAAGAAGATCAGTCGTTCGCGGAAACGGAGCGCTCAAGGAACATACGAAACATTGAGATCTTAAAAGCGGTCGATATTACCTATAACAGGCCACGCTCCCCGCGGTGTTGGAGGAAATAGACACAGCAGAAAAGTGGTTATCTCTGCCAGGATTGTCCTGCCTCTACATAGCCATGTTGGAAATACGAACGGGCGGCTAAAAAAATACTTAACCTTGAACTTACATAAAGGTTGGCAGTCGGCTTCTGATTCTGTCGCTGTTAACCACCCTGTCTGAGTCTTAACTTGCCGACAGTGCCGCTCATGCTACTCTTGGCTCGGAATTTGAAACTCGCAGATTCATCAAATCTCCGCCAGTTGGCGGTATGTTCTCTTCCTCTTGCTAACGCTATCAAGCTTAAATACTAGGACGTAGAGAGACCTTCGATCCAAAAATATGAGCTTCTTGAGCAGAACAGGATCAAACCGCAGACACTTTTCCTTTAGTAACATTGTCGCTTGGACATCCAAAGTGAGATGGTAAAATTTGACCTACATCCTGTTACACCAATGGGTGTTGTGATTTGTGACGCGTCTCTTGCAGAACTAGTGTTGACTGGGCTTCGTAAGAGTCTGCGCATCCCCCGCAGCGCCCGGAAAGAACTTGTGATCTAGAATGCTATCCGAGTGCTTGATTTACTTTGCACGAACACGTGCCTTACTTCAAGATCACCAAGGGCAAATTGATGTCATTCCCTTAATCTACCGATCCTGAAAACATTGGCCCCATGAGTGTGAGTAAAATTTCATCCCACGCCCCGGCAATGTCTTACGGCCAGATTCTGTACAACCGAATTCAGATTCAAAGTATATGGGTTTATTACAAAATTCCACGAGTTTTGGGCATGTAGCTTTGCTGATCTCAATTGCACACTCGCTGAGCGCACCGTGGCAGATTTGTAGATCTATGAAGATCAGCATAACAATATAAGATACGTCAAGCATCCCCGCTCGACGAAGTCCCATCTATTCATGATTCTGAAGCGGTAAATCACATCCCCTGATGTTCGACACGACCCGAGGCAGCGTGTTATTGCGATTGGCCGCCCATAGAAATGTGGTGTTGGCATCAATTCATGTCCGGGAAAACCCCCTTTAGCCTACAATAACCAGTACTTATGCAGTCAAAAAGTTTAGTTGATTGAGTGGACCCATGGCAAATTAACAGCTCGAAGCCCACTCCAAGTAGAGCCGAGACATTTGACGCGCGAAGTTTCTATTTTACAAATCACTTGTCCGGTATCAAGGAACTCTCGGGGGCGTTGAATACATCCGGTTATGAATTAGCAAGCCCGGTATTGAATGCAAGCGAAACGCCAAGATAGATGGCGTAAAGCATAGTTCATTGACACGTGTGAAGGTGACATGAGGAAATCTAAGTGTCGGCATTCACGGGATGACCGTATCATTACAGGATGCCTGAATCAACTTGGATGGTTTCAACCTTGTCAAATTTGCAGCAGATGGCATACTCTCAACTCTCTTGCGGACCTGTCAGGTTCTGAACAATGCTCCGGCTAAAAATATTAGAAATCCTCAACAGTCTTGCGAGTGTGGGGGGTAGAGTGTTGATAGAATGGACTTACTGGGCCACTTGCAATGTGTCATTCATGTGGCAGAAAGGCCTCACCAAATACGCGCCGTCCCCTCCACCAGTTTTCAATGGCAAGGGCTGTGACAGGAATAATATAAATCTTGAGCTTCTGTGGATCGCGAACATAGCGGAAGCTGCGGAGCAAATCTCTGTCACGAACATCTACGTTATCGTGGTAAAGTGCAACATGCAGCTTGCATGTGTCTTGCTGCCAACGCATTGCAGAATGTTGGGGCTGCGAGAACAGTTTCCATAGAAACAAGGACATATAACAGCTATCCATGTGATAAGGACGCCAGTGAGCGATTTCCCTTGGGATGGTCCGTGATGAGGCAGACTCGGAAATAGCTTGTCTGCAGAAGGCGATATGGTATCGAATACATCTCGATGTGCTCAATAAATAAACAAAGACCGTATCTCCGCATAAGGACTAGCTAACGATTTACAGGCGGGTTTCACTAAGTCCCGGACAATTCCTAAGATGCTCCAGTAATGTCTCGTCCCTCGTGAATGTTTTATCACAGGTGGGACATGCCCACCTCACAGAGGCGTGACATTCTTGGACATGTCTCGCGAGACTGGAACGCTTCATTGGTTTTCTCACAAAGCATTCGCGCCAGCAACACCTGTATACGTGGGAGTTGGACACGATGCCGTGTCTATGCGTTAAATGGAACTTGATATCTCGGATCCGCATGCGTTCGCTACAGGTTGTTCTGAGGCCCGTCCATTGACACATGATCTCCGATTCATTAATGAGGATACCGTTGAACGCTATCATGTCCTTCGGAGAGTAGATGTAAAGCACTGAACTCAGATAAAGCAGAAAAGAAAGCATACCGATAATGACCAGTCTTTGTTATAGAGAGTACCCTCGTACGGAACGTTTGAGGTGAGTGGTAGCGGCAAACGCGCATCGCGGAGAGTGTCTCGGGTAAGGACTCCCTTGTCTACCATGTTCAGTTCTCGCTTGGGCCAACTACCGCTCAGCCCAAGTTTCGCAGCGTGTGTTTCTTCCTACATGCAGATGATAAGGTGTAATCGTACGCAGATATATATCTCGGGACAGACCTTTTGTTTTTCATTCACAATACGCCTTGGCATGAGTCGCAGTACGGCCGCATCCTCGAATCCAGCGGCTGTGTCACCCAGTCCGCTATCGTCCGATCTGCGGTGTTCAAAACACTGGACCCACTCCGTGCCATCAGGATGGAAGGCGTGCAATGTAGGGCGAAAGCCAGAAGGGAAAGGCGGAGTGAGGAGTTGGAGGATGTGCGTGTTGACACTGGTTCCATCGACCGACTTGACTTCGCGTGCAGACAAGCAAGGGATTGGGGGATGGTGATGGTGAGATACGCAGGGGGAAAACTTTCGTTCAGAAATATATGTCACATCTGCATAACGGAGTCAGTCAGTATCAGAAACACGGCCAAAGGGCGATATGATTCACCGGGAACGACTGGTGATGACTTAGTTGTTTGCTGTTGAAACATTCTTGACATGGGTAGCCCATCAGACGTCTGTCTTCTGTCCAAGGTCTATGCAACATGGCGATACTTATGCGTTCTGGATAACATCAGTATATCCGATCACGGAGCGTTGGTAGAGATCCATCTCACCATTCGCCTCATTGTTGTACAGCGACTCCAACGCTTTTTGATGAGGAAAGCATCTCAGACGCCCCGACTAGTTGAATCAGAAGCGTTCATTTGCCACAGCAAGGCCACAAGGCCCAGATAAGGTCCTAAAACTCAAATCATATGTATAGATACGTAAAAGTGAAAGATCACATCACCTGTAATTCCAGGGCTACCACCGTGACTCAAGCCAATTATCAGTTATTAGAGACAATATTAATGCTGATTTCTTCTTTGAAGTTTTTTGTTGATATACAGCTTGTCATTGTAGCAGTAAGATCTGCAGCACCAACTTATCTCAAATTGAAATGGTACCTGCCTAGTCACCGGGCAGGTATCAGGTCAGCGCCAGTGAATCATAAGTGCACTCACTTAGTTACGGTGCTTCAAAAACGTGGGTTAATGTCAGATTGCATCGGCTCGATTTTGTCTGAAATGACTCACTGGACTACGGTTGGAAGAGGCAGTCTAGTTGCCTTTGCTTCTCTCACTGTGTTATTTTGTAACCCTGCTAACATAACTTGGGTTTATGAGGGCGCGAGTTCTTCGATTTTGACATGTAAGGCGCGAAGGATGTATTTGTATGCGACAAGATCAGCAATAACCACAGCTAGGCAAAAGGGCACGCACTTTCATCGTGCTTCCGACGGTTTCATACAGATGTGTCACGATCACGATTTCTCGAGCTGGCCTATGAAGCCTAAGATGATCCGTGTACCAAGGACTTGGAGGCGTGTGTACAACGTTTACAGTTGGTTTCAGGGACATGGTATTGCTAGTAAGGGCATCGAACCTTACTAGTTACACTTACGGTTCATCAACGCCAGGTAGGAATCGCAAGGCAGTGATCTCCATGCTGTGGACCTGTGGCCATTGAAGGCTCTTCCACCACACTGCCGTCGTGTTTAAAGCGTTGGTTGGTTGTGATGATAAAAAGTGTATGATTTGCGGCGACGGGCTGGTGGTCCGGGGAGTTCGAGACATGTGTCGGAACGTCAACGATCCAAGCTGCCGAGCAGTGACTCAGGTCTGTCAGTGCAGGTCGGAATCGACTGTACTGCAATCACAAGGATACTAGGGTAAGAAAGATTTCACACCGTGCAATGCGACTGCCGCGCAGCACCACCGAGCCTCCAGTTCCTAGTCGTCTTATTTCCCCAGTTTGCACTGTTCCCAGCTCTCTCACCTACCCCTTCCCACGACAACGACAACGACAACCCTGACGACAAGCAATGCAGCGCAACGGCGCACCACAACAGCGATAAGGCGGGCTAGGGATTCAACCTGCCACCACTACGCCAACAATGAGGCTGTGTGGAGGAGCAATGGCGCTCACCACGACGACGGCGAGGGTGAGGGGAGGTGGCACGCCCGGTACTAAAACGACGTGACGGTGAGAGCAGGGGTGCGAGGTAGAATGGTGACCAGGATGCCGACAGCTAATAATATTTCCTCCTGCAGTAATTCAGCAGTATTAGGAGCACTTACGAGGCCGCATGCAATGTGAGCCTCCCGCGTTTTTGTCAGGTGGCTCCGGAATCTCGGTACGTCGGGCACTCTTGCCTATATGGCTTTCCAACAACAACTAAGCGATTGCGAGGCTTTGAATACCTGATTGCGCTTATGCAACACAGGCCAAACCAGTTCCTAGCACAAGTCTGATAGAATACAATCACATCATATCCGTTCACCACACCATTATCACGAACTTTCCTATGGCAACGTCTTGCTTTTGCGGAAAGCCTCAAAAAGCTGCCATGGAACGTAAGGAAGGCCTGCATGCTAATTTCATGCTGAGGACGCCTGGCAGTCATGGACGTCACGTCCAGTCACTGCCATCGCGTTCCTGTATTGTGTGAAGGGCATCTCAGGCTGCGACGACTGTTGGTCTTCGAACATTGGGGATGATAAATAGCTTGAAAAGTCGTTCCTGCGTCGTCGTATTATACTCTAAGTCGCGAGTTCCATTCAATGCGCTATAAAAGACAACGACCTTGTGCAACTGCGCGATTCACCGGGGACGATATGCGGGATGTTGATGACTTGCTCTCTGAAGAAATCCTGGACACGTGACCCGATGGTGCCAAGCTGGGCTACGCTGTTCAAATTAAAGGAAAAAAGATGTCAGCTGAGAATTCGTGGCGAATGGTGGTGTCGATGGTTGGAGTATGGGAAGATGGATGCCTGATGAGAAGATGTAATGGTTATGTGTGAGTTGCTGCGTGTCAGTATGAGCTACACGGGGAACTCGGACAGTAGTCGCAATGCATGATGGGCATGAACCGATGAACAGAATGCAGGAGCATGCTGAAAATCAACACGAAGAGAGGGCAGCAGTTCAAAAGCCACATCTGATGAAAAACCATCCATATCTGAGACACACGAAGAAGGTGCTGTCTGGGCGATGACTCTGATCTTCTATCAAGGCTGAGCTGCTACAACAACAGCACCCCTCAGTGAGTGCCGTGCGGATTCAAAGATGCCAATGCCTCGATGTCATCTTAACGTATCTGACGGGACCAGCACGCGCCGTGAAACACAGGAAAAGGAGCGTTCAAGTGACTTGGGTGGGAGATTGGTTTGAAATACGAAGTATTGATCAAATTATAGATCATACTCCCACGCCACCATGGGCAACTGTTTACCTATTTTAGGAGATCCATCTAGCTTGCGGCCAGTGAGGGATTTAAACGTTATATCATTTGGCAGTACCAGCCAGGAAAGATATTGATCGCAAACACGCATGCACCACACATGTTGGTCATTTACCATGATCTGGCACTAGACTTCTCCGAGGACTTTCTCCGTCGTGGCCACAGTACAGAGGCTATGACCATCCCAATCTAATAGTTTCAGAGGAACCATAAATGACTTCTGCCTCGTGCAGTCGGGACCAGCAATGCAATGCCGATTACCCATACTTGTCAACACACTTTCCTACACCTTTGCATCCTTCTCACAAAGTTCTTCTGATCGAGTGAAAATCATTGACAAACCACAGGCATCGCACGACTACCATACTTGAACTCAGAGCCGCTCTTTTCCAAACACCCCTACGATTGCGTTGGGCTCTGTTCGCGTTGGGCAAGCTGTATTTGTAGATGTGGCGTCGAAATAGTCGAGTGGCGCAGCGTTACAGACTGAGCACACTTTGCACGAGGTCTGTGGGCAGGAGTAAAGGGCGGGTGCACAAACAAGTGCATTGAGGGGTATGATGACTGGCGCAAACTGTGCCCGACTAGCGGGGGTTGATCTCAGGCTCTTCATCCGAACATCGCAGTGTAGTAGCGGTGGGGCCAAGAGAAAGAAGCAGAGGCGGGAATAGAGAGCGGAGAGAAGCGGACAAGGGAGAGCGCTGAGGGAGCAGGAGAGAGGGCGAGCAACAAGAGCATGCGTTCATGCCTGTTTCAGCATCACCATTGAGAGACCTGTCCTAACCAAATCAAAAGATCCGAGGCGCTCACTCAATTATGTCCGCCGTATTCCGCCGGGGTGGGAAGGCCGGGGGAACAAAATTTGTCGGTCCTGGGTGGCATATTTACCCGGCGCACGAATCAGACTCAAGCTACACCCGTCACGCCTGTCACGTGGGTGCGGCGATGGAATGGAGGATGGGGCCTATTCTCACCGTGCCCTGGCTGTGCTCTTTTTCCGATAGAGTTACCTCTTCTAATAGTATCAAGGACGCTGACAGTGCCGCCCGTGTGTCTTCCTGTTTCGTGTTTTCAAGGAGCACCTTGATCCACACGCTGCTACACATTTCTGTTGTAGCTCCGGTGAATCAACAATATGGACGAGCTCTCATCTTGATGTTGATGTGGTAAAACTCCAATTGGGTTATCCAAGGTCACTGCCTCATATTTCGGCCCTGCATAACGGCGACAGAGTCTACCCACATCAAGGGGTCCCGTTCATATCTCTCCATCGAATACGTCAAAGCGATAACAAGACTGATGGTAAATTAAACCTTCTACCAACTTGTGTGATCCAGGAGCCACGCAGCTTCAGCATTGTGACCCGACGGCGCTTGGAGACTCTGCCGGACAACCATAGCATTGGGTGGTGCGTTGGATAAAATGGAGCTTCTGACTCCTGAGACACTAGCAACTACAGCCATGTCGAGTGTCTTTAGAGCGCAAGCTGCTCCGAACTCCTCGCGAATTGTCCCAGGTGAATCCGGCCTTCACTCGTCCACCCCTCGGACACCAACAGCTTCCTGATTATCAGACGCGTCATGTACTCGTCAACAGGGGTCTCCTCTCCTTGATTGTTCGCAAACCGTGGACAACGCCGCACAACTACCCGCACCGTACGGTCAAATCATCTCGGCTAGTGCGCAAGTACCTATATCCCGATCACCGACGCACTCCATCCCTGCTGACTCTCAGCTCGTATCCCATTTTTTCTATTCAAACGGCGCGGCACAAGTGGAATACCTCGATCACCAGCTTGGCGAAGTCAGACAATGTGCAGCACGTGCTGAGCACACGACCAATTCAGGTGCAATACGGGGGTCGGAGCTCCAGTTCGACGTCAATCAGGTCTGCTTCCGACAGATATCATGTGCATACCGTATAGTTACCATTTACCAGGGGGCGCTTCATATGGATCATGGGTTGGCCTTCGCTCAAAATGATCGTCAATTGATCCATCATGATCGGGACGTGGAGATGGTGCCGCTTTCCCCCGGTATACTCAATGACGCGAATACACTCCTATCTTTCGCCCCCGACATTCTGGATGTGAGTGTTCCCTACAATAGAGATCGCGTGGTTCGAGTATGTTTTTCCCTTCTTGTGGGATGTCGTGCTTAACCCTCTTCAGGACACGATTCAACTCAATAGTATCCTTATCAACAGATCGGAGATTGCGTGTCCCTGCGACGCTCGCTTGAAAGTTAAAGACATCAAGAGCCACCTGAAGTCCAAGCATGGCGTCAAACCGAACTCGAAGTCGTATAGGTGTCCCTGGAACGAATGCTTGGATAACGGATCAATGACTCAGCTTTCCAGTCTCGTGCGACACATTAGAGAATGTCACGGCTCTTCGAAGTGGCCATGCCCTACCTGTGACAAGGCGTTCACAAGAGATGAGACATTACTGAAGCATTTCAAGAATTGTCCAGGACCTGAGATGGGTCGGTGGCTCGCACGAGTTCTGTGATTTCCCGCTCTTGACTCCATGTTCCTGTTTTCGCCTTACGCGCACTCAGAAAGTTCTGCGTTGAGCGTATGCATCTGAGTGTAAGGTTTGGCTTGTGCTGTATGTCAATATAATCCATATGCATAACTGTAAGCCACGCCACCTCCCGACAAAATGAGCATGTGGTACTTATCAGTAGCGTGCATTCCGTTTAAACCAAGCTGTAAGGATCGTCGTATCCAAGTTTGGCCAAAAACATAAGTGCCTTTGAGGCGAACGCACCAAGGCGATTGTTGTACCGGATGCGCTGCCAAAGACGCATCATCACTTTAAATGGGTTCCAGCGAAGGGGTTCCCGACGCGCCACCTATGGCCGCCTGAGCCTTTATCCCTGGTATTCTACCAACGCGTGACCCTGAATTGGTGGTACGTTGAGAGGATAGGGAGGGATGCAGTTGATAAGGGCGGTGCTCACTCGCCGTGACGTAAACGAGACTGTATATCAAGTCCCGAATATCACCAGAGACGAGGTGAGGTGATAAAGGGGAGACGGAGACAACACACTGCTAGGTAGGGGTGAATGCTGTGACAACCGGTGGACGTGGATGATTGAATAATCAAGGGTGAGGCCTCACAAATCACCCCTGATTGTTCCCTCGTCCACATTCGCTAGATGCCAAGCTAGTAGAGCGCGGTGGAAGGGACACTCGTCATAGTGCTGGTAGACGTATACATGCACGAGCAAGGGATGGGTGGTGCATGCCCAGCCATCCATGACATAAGAACATCGCTTGGTCCATATGGCTCCTTCTTAAGCACTACATCACAATTGGAATTCGGATCTGGTCCACGGACATCTGAGAGTCATGAGCGAAATCCACACTTAGTACCAACTTAATACCTCACAATACTTCGTCTAGTGAACGGATTCAGCGTTCTGACTTTACATGAACCACAAAGATAGGTGTTTGGGTTGACGGAATGGAGGTTCAGCGAAGACGAGTGGAAGACTGGAAGTGAATTCGGGCACTCTAAATTTCAAACTCCGTCCCATCATGCGTCTGGTGACCTCACACGTCATCCAGACTACGCATCATGGTGTCTGATGCGGCATAGCGTCCTGCCTTGCCTTCACGCTCACCTATGTGATCAAAGCGTCCAACTCTTCAGCTTCAGTGACCATGTTTATTAGGGTTCGATTCAACGAGTTGTGACTGACCACAGGTACGCCTATTTGTCCGCTAACTTTGATTATATGCTAATGCTGTGGGATGATGATGGGGTTCCAAAAAGGTTTGCTTAGCGCTCGTTGGCAGGTATATTAACGCCCAGTTTTGAATGAGGCAGTCGTACGATTCTGAGATTTATGTAACTGATCCAAACCCACTCGCACCCGTTAGCTTCCCGAGATCAGAAAATTCGTTGCGATCGATACTAATTATAAGCAGTATCACAAACGTTTCTAGGCAAATTCCATATCCGGAAGTCTCGGTCGTCGCTGGAAACCATGCAGAAATATCGGATTCATGCCCTAATGAGTTTCCGTTGCAGTTACACCATTAGGTAGGCGCACCGTCACAACTTTACAGTAAACAGGTCGGGTAGGTCGATTACTACTCGGTATTTTAGCAGCTCAGCGGCCGCCCCTCGTACGAATAACATCGCATGGTTGCAACGCGGCGTCCGTGTGTGGTTCATTTTTCAGCGCCCGTCGATAACGGGCAAAACAATCTTACCCGTTTTGTTCTGACAGATGAAAAGATGTCATAGATGAGCAAGGAGTTGGCACGATGCATTCCACACACAGCCGTATGCAACGTGTGACCCAGTGGTAAGAAGCCCGCTCTGAGCAGGTGGCTGGCCCAATGCGCAGCACCCCTGTACCAGTTCTCGAGGGTCCTGCCGGAACTCCCGAATTTAGACGCCGAAAGGGCACCGCAACTATGACGATGGGAGTTCTCGTCAGCAGATCTGATGCACGGAATAACATACATAGTCATCGTGTGTACTGGTAGTTTGATCCAAAAGGACAACGCCACTTCATGGCATCACGCTACTGGGAGATTAGGGTGGCCTGCCGCATGTGGTTAGCATAGAGGGAATTGACGGGAAATCCCAGCCTTGTACTTCCACAGCATGTATACAGTGCCTGTAGAGGCGATACCAAGAGACTAAGTGGTGTACACCTTCCCGATCACGAATCAAGTGAATACAACATTACAAAGATGACATAGGTTAATTGAGTATTCTGCATACTTAAATAAGACGAACTACGCTGATCGTGCGGGGAGAGATGGAGCTGTAAATAGGACCTGTGGCCAGACAGATGCGGATGGGTGGAAGAGATCGTAATAATCATGCAAACCTAAAACCTTGTGCTCCACGTCCTGGGCATTTCATGAGATGAATACTCAATGTCTCATCCCTTGTAAATCTCGCGTTACAGGCCAAGCATACCCAATAGACCCTACAGTGCCCGACAACATGCCTTTCGAGAACCGGACGCTGGAATTTCCTGGCTCCCGCACAGTGACCCCAACGACACCTATATAACTTGCTGGACTTGAGGCCATGTTTGTGCCTTAGATGAGTTCTGATGTCTTTGACCTTCAAGCGATCATTGCAAGTCGTGCCCCATCGACATTCAATCTCGGTGTCATTGATACGGATGCGATTGCATTGCATCACCTCCTAATGGGGCTTAAGCACGAGGTTGCGATGAAGAAAATTGAAGCATACCTCTGCTGTCAATAAGACACCTTCGTTCAGAATGTTGGGAAAGGTGGCGATGAGTAACTCCGCATCCTGAAGTATGCTAGGGGAAAGTGGTCCCATAGCACGACAAAGGTAGCCTAACAGAGTATCGTTTGGACCAGGAGCATAACCCAACCCGAGACCCGCGTTGAATACTTCCTACTAGACAATAAGAACATGATATTTACATGATCTCAACTGGAGGCTTACCTGGTCAACGCTACTCTGGTTTCCAGGCACGTGCAGTGCTTGCAGCACGGTCCCGCACTCCGCATTCTCTGCGCGTGGCCTGGTATCCCCAAACCGACAACAATCAAGGCACTCAACCCCGACTGCGCTATTCGAACGGAAGGAATGAGACGGGGGCTGAGAATCAGCACCAAAGGAATGCGTCGGTGGCTGGAACACAGGCACATGAACATTTG
The DNA here is from genome assembly GCA_038094275.1 of Tubosaeta brunneosetosa. Classification (NCBI taxonomy): domain Eukaryota; kingdom Fungi; phylum Basidiomycota; class Agaricomycetes; order Boletales; family Boletaceae; genus Tubosaeta; species Tubosaeta brunneosetosa. The sequence goes on from JBBPTV010000035.1 coordinate 18,770, forward strand.
CTGAGGTGGCATAATCCCGCTGTGCGGCGACACAAGGTTCACGGGGAAATGCAGTAGGCGATATATCTTCGCGGATTGACTGGGGCGCAGGACGATCGGCACGAAAAGAAAGTACCACTTCAGAAGCACGTGTCACGTCTGATAAAGACAGTATCAGTGGTCAGGAGACAGACAGAAAACAGCCTGACTCACCCGGAGCGATTCGCGAAAGGTCTGCAGATTGTTCTCCAAAGGGACCCGGCATGGTTGCAGAAGCTCATGGGCCAATACCTCACTTATCAAGTCCCATGCAACGCCATAACATCCCAGCAGAATATCTCAGCTCTGTCGGAACTGACGATGGAGCTACATGGTCAAACAAACTGGTAAATGATTTCATTTACCAATGCCATGTTGTTCCCTTGACTTGATGAGAATCTGGATATGAAGATCTCCGAAAGTGGGTGAACCGATGTGGTCGAGTTCAAGCAACATTATTTACCAGGCGGCACGAGGCAGCGACTGGTAAACTCGTGTTCTGTATTACTTAATATTTCGGGCGCGTAGCAGTCAACGGAGGTCGGCACGATAGCCTTGTCTTGAATTGCAGTTGCAGTTGATCGGGGCTCGACGTCGATGTGACTGCCACGTTTTACGGTTGGATTTTGTGATCACATTGAACTTGTTACCGTCCGTCTGATGGTTCGATCAGGTCTTCTAACTCCTGTGAATGAGGCGGTGTATTCCCACGATAGGCATGTAGGTTGAGCTTGCAGCATTGTATTCGAGTTCGACCATACATTCCTGTTCTTTCTGTCTGTCTTTCCTCACGAATAAGCTACGAAAACGATGCAATTCCCATTTACTTTTTCTCTCAATGTTCCAGGCTTGCACAATCCTTTTTTGGCCAACGGTTCCGGCCCATCTCTGGTTCAACGCCGGAAAGAAGGCAGTACCATTTCTCGTCAGATTGCCTCCCTTCCGCCTCCTAGGTTTCCTCCTGCGAACTCCCTTTCCCCGCCCATACCACTCGCCCGCAAGAGAGGTTGGATACCGGCAGAGCCAGAACCAAGCCACGCTGCCACTTCTTCGACATCCACCACAGGCTATCTTGACACCCCCGCAAAGTACAGGGACATGCCCCAACGTGCCCCGGAAGAAGAGGCTGAAGAGATGATTGCAGGTATGTCTTCTTCTCCGTCCTTCGCCCATATCGCCCTCGCACGATGTATGCTTGTATCCCTCCTTGTATGTAATACTCCGTACGTGCCGAGCCGGTCGCCACCATTTACGAAGCGAAAACGAACCACCTTCTCTTTATTCCTACCCATCGTTCCTTCAGTCTCACTCGTTCATGTTCTTCACTTGCAACTTGCTGATCGTTATTCATGTAGAACTACCTCCGGCGAAGCGGCGCCGCACACTCGCTGGTTCGATCGTGTCCACAGCGTTGAGCGCTGCCTTGATCGGCACCGCTGTTGGCCTCACTGTATATCGACTGTACGTTTTCCACTCGATCCACGGCGTCTCCAATTGTTCAAGCGATGCCCCAGCTGGCGGGACCGGGGTAAACAACCCGAACAGCTACCTCCCCCTCCCCCTTATCAACGTGGCGATTGGGTCCCAAACACGGTCCCAGACCCAGTAAGGTCTTCTTTGTCGCCACTGTCTTTGTCTCACGGCGCACAGCCTAAACAGATAGAACTTCTCAAGCCACGTAAGCCACGACCAGCCTCATCCTCTGTCCGACGACATGTCGGACGACCTCGCAAACATCGTGCTAGGCTACAACCAGCTACTCCCCCCCGTAGCGTATCGCCTGCGCGTACCACCCCTCAATTCGAACCTGACTATGTCCATGTAAGCAGCGATGCGGACCATGAACAAGATGTCGAACCCGAGATGGATGAAATGGACTGGATAGGCGACCGCCTCTCCTGTCTCATCCAGGAGGGCCAAAAAGCTCTTGGCCGTCAGATCGTGGTAATGAGTGATGTCAAGGAGGACGAGGTCGACGATGGCTCGGATGCCTGGGAAGAAGAGCTAGACGACCAGTATGTTCTGTCGGTGGCCGGACCGTCCATATCTCGCCGTGGTTCTGTTCGATCACTTCGCCGGTCGCACAAACCCCGCGATCTTCCCCTCCCGCCTTCGTACTCCCCGTATCATTCCATTTCACCTCCCGACAGTGCGTCCCCACGCAAGCGTCAGTTCGAGTTAGACTCTGTCCACTTCTCTCCTGGACGATCAACGGGTGGTGGACTCGCGAGTCCACCCAGCCGTATCGCACGTGGACCGTCTGCCGAATCAGATACATTTGCGCCCATCGTTTCGAGTTTCACAGAGGACGAAAGCTTGTGGCAAAGCCCTGAACTACGCGAATCTATGGAGCGCGCCCGCGCGAGGTACTTGCAGAGACTGGTTCAATGAGCATTACAGTTTTCCACCATGTCGATGGTTGTATTTTTCTTCGCAGTCGATGCTTTGTTGGCATGTTACTACTTACAGACAGACAGACCACTTGACACGAATTACTCACGTCGTAGTCACTCTTCCCAATCGCCCGCCTCCTTTGAATATTCCTCTGAATCTCGTAATACGTGTTTACTAGCAATTTTTGTACGACGTAGATGGATAGTTTGTCTTTAGTTTAGATACCAAGACCCGGTAGGAATCAGTGCGCGGGTTTTTATGTCTTGACTGAGTGAGGCGGTAAAAGCCAGGCCACGCTAGGAACTTGATAGCAAAAGTGGCATCCGCGACGCTCGAGGCCTCCTCTGCGGATGCGTCGCTTTCAGGCTCATCCGCTTTTCTCTAGGATAAAAGTGATCTGCCAGTCGGGGCACTGCACAGGAGCGGCCGGGCCGGCCACGCGCCGCAGCAGTTGAGTGCGTTGAGGTAAGACGAACCAGGTCGGGAAGTAGAACTTTGGCCTGTCACCCGGGAAGTGCCAAGTAACAAAGGAAAGCTAGATACCCGGTGGACCCACCCGTGAGAAACGAGGGAACCAAATCAGATCAAGTGGCACTGCTGTGCCAGGTGTGTCGTTTGATGCTCGAGTGTCGACCATTTGCTCTTGCGATCTAACACGATGTCGCTGCGGGGTACAGGATCATAAACACGCGTCTTACTCGAGATCCGGATATATCTCTTTTACCGAACCCATTTCTTGACATTGTGCGTCGGAGTTGAACGATGTAAGTCGCTCATTGATTTCACCGCCAAGCTACCAACGTTTGATCTTCTGTGCTATGGTAGGAAATGTTTCCTTGCGTGGCCTTGACCCACTGCCACCTCGAAGTCCCTCGGTTCTCCTGTGATTACGGGGTCCTTGTCCATTTCGTCACCTATCGTGACTACACGGGGAGGAGACGTGATGCAGCCCTTTACCGAATTTCCACTCTGCTCGTTGGACCACCTTTAAACCCATTTTTTTTCCTCGAGGACCCGCTCCGTTATGTTCGTGACGCCGTCGAAGCTCGATATCCGACCCTTGGTGCACGAGTAACTTGGTAAAATCCCCCGAGGTCCGTCACGAGCCACATGTTTCCTACGTTTGTAATTGTATGAATGATACCATTCCGTGCTTCCCGCTCTCCCCATTTTGTCAGTCACTGCCAACGGATTACAGTTTCGCGACGGAGCCCGTTCAATCATCCGAATTTGGCAGTTACGGAGAAGAACTGTGGGCCGCTCACACGCCGCGTTGCCTTGCAACACATCTAGAGCAAAGTGCTTGCGCGCGGTTCTCTGCTCTGTGTTTGCACACACACCAGAACGGGTGCATACTCGTACCTGAGATCCGGTGCTAACTCGGCGGGCACCAGCGTGGTTGTGCTACATGATTTGTCTCTTTAGATTCAGGAATATTTCCTATTGCAACCCTACACGGTGTGTATAAACATGCGTCTTACTTGAGATCCGGGTTTCCATAACCAGACTTCTGTCGCCAAATTATTTGTTGTACGCATCGGCGGTAGCATCGACTGTAACTACATATCATTTCACTGCCATGGCGTGAACTTCTGATCTTCTGTACCAGGGTAAGAAACGTCTTCCCGTGGAGCTCGAACCCACCGCCACCCTCCAGGTGCCTCTGTTTTCCCGCGAATGCGGGGTAGTTGTGTTTGGCCATTTATCACATGTTGCATGAACACGAAGGGAAAACGTGGCGACGGTCCTTGTCCCAGGCGCCAGAGAAACCTTCCCACCTCGGTCACATCCCGATGCTATGGTTGAAGAACACGAGAGCAAGATCGATACAGACGCACACTCATCACGCAAGGCTGTCGTCTTACGGCATCGTTACACCAGCTTTACCACGAGGACCGTGACGCTCGAAAGCGGGCAGTGCTTTTAGTCAAATATCCTTAATCCATATGACAATGTCATAACATTTGTTAATTCCGTACCTTTTCCCCCTACTTATCCACCAGATTATGTATTTTTTTTAAAACGATTGAAACGGAGTTTTATCGCGTTTCGCTCGCGTCTGGATCTGGTTTGCACCACGGATGCAATTCCGACCCACTCATCTGCCGCACCGCCCGGTAGTGTCAAAGAAGCCCATCTCCTTCACTTGATGCATCAAGGCTGGTCCGCGCTCGAGAACAACGCGGCCGTGCAGCGCATTAGTGCACAAGTCCAATCATATATGTTCCTGCATGACTTCATAAATGATCAATGGACTGCACGCTTGACGTTTTCCATGCCTGCCCGACAAACGTTCGCTCTCCATTTGCGCAGCGGATCAAGGATACCATGGCGGTTCTACAGCATGGTCCTCGTCTGCCACGCCCATAACACCCTCCGGGAACGTTTGTGATCATTATCTTGCAGACCCTTCAAGTCCGAGGAAGCGGCGGTGGTGGCGCTTCGGATCTAGCCGGATGAAAAGGATATGACAAACGGGCGGCGTGTTGGCGAGTGACTCGCGCTTATCATCCTGCATGCGGTTGGATGCAAAGGAAAATGGGTAAAAGAACAGACGCAGCATCCTACGACTACCCAACTTGGACTCGGAACTGATCTCAGCCGACCACTGCCCCCTTCAATTACGGTGGTTTTCGTCCATGCCGCGGCAGAAGTAGTCGACTAGAAGACCATTTACGAGAGTATTAATGACCACTCCCAGTCATGTACGGAATACAATGTGTCCAGTGCAATCTGTTGTATGCGGATACTCCACTGCAACGACACGCTGCCTCGGACTAGGCCTCAGACATTACCCCGCCCAACAACATCGAAAAAGGGTCGTCCCGATCCGGAAAGGAACACACAAGTTTGTGGATCTAAGAGGCATGCTTAATTCATAAAACCGGATCTCTATAGATCTGCCACCGGACATGCAAATCTGGTCCCTGCGCCGATGAATAGGCTTTGATCAACGGCGAAGGCGAAGCAGGATCGCATTCTTGGACGCCCTCGACTGCGTATCGAGATAGGCGTCGTAGAATCCTGCGATGAATTCTTCCGCTTTAAATCCAAATCGGTTATACAAAAGCTAGACAGACATTTGTGCATGTGATTACTCGTGTGAAATAGATGGAAAAGTAATAAAAAACGCACCATTGCCGAATTGTTGGCTGAGACATGCAGGGTGATGTCCCGATGTGGATGGAGGGAAATTAAATAATACAACATTGTCCTATGATAAGCGAACTTAGCATCACAGGCGCCGGTACCGGGTTGAAAAAAAACCACACACGTTGCTATCTGCGCATTCTCCCAGCCAGCTCTGACTACCAAATACGTAATGTACGTCTCCTGCGGGGAACTCAAGAGCGCAGCGCCAACGACGAGGTGGCCGTACGTGGCGATTACTGTGCACCGTTCTGGAGCGTAATACAAGGCGTCACTGACTAGTGTCCAACTGCGATCAGGATCGGATCTCGAAAAACAAAAGTAGGCATTACTTGCCATTGATGCCATCCCAAAATATCCGCACCAAAAGCTCGTGCACCTGGCGTAAATGAGATGACTGAAGTGAGACATACGAGATGGGTGTCCGCGGTCGCTCGGGTTTTTCTCTCTCTGGGCTAGTCAACGATATTAGCACGGCAGTGCACATGCGCCCATGTGACTAGGTGACTCACTGTGCGAGGGCGTAGTGCGCGTGGACGTCGTCCATGAGCAGCGACCATGGGGCACGTGATTCCCAGTCCACTGCAATCAAGCCGTGTGTATTTAGTGACGTGTGCCCGTATACACGCGCCGCAAACGAGTGTTCGTATTGAGTCGTATGAATCGCTCCGAGTGCATCAAGCACCGCTTGTGGAGCGGGTACAGAGGAGGGAACGTCGAGGGGCGTCAAGGTTGCAGGGGTACCGATGTCCAGTGAGGGGGGCCCCCGTATCCCCGCTCTGCGTCTCTCCTTGCGAAAAAAAAGGAAGATCATTGATTAACGTCGCGCCCATTTCAGTGATGCTTGCCTGATCCACCAACAACTTTCGCAGCACAACCCATTCGGAGGGGAACCCCGCATGTCCCGCAAAACGCTGTTTCGCCAATGCCACGATCCTCGCGATCTCGAAACGGGTTAGCGGACGGAGGAGTTCGCTCTCCCCTTCTTTCCTCCCTACGCCCTTGTTGTCTCCCTGATTCAAGTAAAATGACCACGTGCAGAACTACCATACAGAAAGGCTTACGGGAAGCGCGGTGCTGGAAAACTGGGCCCAGGAAGCTTGACGGGACTGGAGGTACTCTGCAAGTAGCTCTTGCATCGTCGACTCGAATCCCACGTCCCCCCTCTGACACTCATTTTCGTGCTTGTTCTCGTTTGCGTCGTCTCCCTCGGTTTCAGTTGCCTGATGAATAATCAGGCCATGTCTGAAGACGTCAAGCAATTCAGAGAGGGATGGAGTGGCGCGATGTCTGACAATAGCAGCTTGGCCCGTATTGGTCTTTCGGCGTTTGGGGCGACGAGATGTAGTCTGAGAGTGTGTGTGAGGGAGAACACACGGGACGAAGATATTCGGTGTACCTCTACATACGCGTCCTCGTCGTCTGATGTTGTAGTATTGGGGTTAACCATATAGGGAGAAGGAACACGCAAGCTCTCAGTTCCCCCCCAAAAAATAAGCACTCGAACGTGTTCTGGTGCGTCTCGGTGTAACAAAAGATCACACTGGAAAAATCCAGCCATCTCTTCTCCAAATCCATACTGAGCGCATAGAAGTGCCAATTTTCGACCTCCAGCGCAAACGCGCCGCAGCGGGCCGAGCCTTGAATTTCAAGCTCAGTTGAATGGCGGCATTAACGCGCGAGTACGGAGATGCGGTCTTTTCGGTGGTGTGACACGCCCCTCCAGGCAAGCAAGGATTTATGCATTAAGCTTCGGGTATGAAATGTTCCTTGTGTTTCCACCCAGTCATGGGAACTTATGACTAGCGCGTTGGTGATATGATCGATCACGGTAGTTTCGTATCGCATCCTCCGAGCCCGAATCACCATCTTTATAATGTACGGACGCAGAATAAGGGGCGATCACCTTATGGACTCGTGGACTCGACAAGTACTATAAAACGTGATCCGAACGAAGACATCGGGAGACAGTAGTCACGTATAGTTGTGGCAATCGAGACAACAATCTTGTACTTTTGTGGGACAGAATGAACAGTACTACAGTAGCGGAATCTATCCACCACTTCTAATAAATATCCACCGCGAGAAAATCGTGAGATGTGAACCCGGTCGGGTCTCAGGCTCTACGGGCCGAGCATTTAACGAAATGCCTCACTAACGCTCCATCTCTTGTGAATTTTTTGCGACAGGGAAAGCATTCCCAACGAACATCGCAGTGCGTAACCAGAACATGCCGTTCGAGGACCGTACGATTCTTCAACTTGGTTCGGCAATGATCCCAGAAACACTCATATGGCTCCGTGCTGGACTTGAGACCGTGGTTGGTCCTGAGATGGGTCTTGAGGTCCTTTGCTTTCAGGGAAGCGTTGCAGTTTGCGGCCCATCGACAAGTAATCTCCATTTCATTGATATGCTCATGGTTGAATCGCATCACCCCCTAATGGGCATAAGTCCGGGGCAATGAAAAGGAGAAGCGGGAGCATACCTGTTCTGTCCAGAATCTCTTGGTGAGAACGCTCTCGTTCACGACGTTGGATGGGGACGAAGATGCGTCCTGAAGCATGTTTTGGGAGAGAGGTCTAGTGTATTCCATGGTGCTGCGACGGTCGTTAAGTAGAGGAACGTTTCGGGCGTGAGCCAGGCCATGAACCGCGTACGGGACCTCCTAGTAGACGATAAGAATGGAATGTGCACATCATATCGCCTGCGACAGACCTTGTAGACACCAATCTGAATTCCAGGCACCCATACCGGATTCTCGCGTTCTGCAACAAAAGATTGTAGCCGTGATGGGGTTACGTGGGCACGAACGCTTTCTGGGAAGGCCTGAGTACACAATGCAAGTTGTTGTGTAGTGAACGATGATTCTTCAGGGGCTGTCCACCGCCGGGACGCAAGAATTTGCCGACAACCGACGTGATGGGGAGGCTTCCACTCGGAAGTAAGTGTCGCATTCTCTAAGTTAGAGGAACCGTCAGTGTTCGGGAGGCAGACGGATGGCGGTTGCCCTGGCGCGAAGTATGGGGGGTTGACGGTTTGCCCGCACAACCCAACATCGCCAAGCCCACGAAGATCAAGGCGCTGAGCTTGTTCCGCGCTGTCGGGGTACGGGAAATAGGATGTGGACCGGGAGTCTGCAATGAGTTGTGCAGCGGGGTGAGCTTGTCGAAGAGGCCCCCACTCGGAAGTGAACGTCCCATCTGAGAAAGCGTCAGCGTCCGAAATGGTGACATAAGATAGCTACGTGATTCACCTAGCAGGTGTCGGGTATTGACAACGCGCCCTTTAAAGAAATCCTGCCCATGTGGCCTGATAGTGTCAGGCCAGAAGTGATTGCGTGGTCCTACACTGCCCGAATTGAAGGAAAGGGACGTCGCCTCAGACAAGGTGGCACCAGGTGACGTCGGCGACCGGAATACGGGCAGATGGTCGATGTAGTGGTCGGGTGTGAGCCGCTGCGGAGCAGTTTGAGGTGCACGAGGAACGACAGTAGTCGCGGTGGTAGATGGAGCCTCGCGGACCAGTGGACGGAACGCAGGAGTATACCGAAGATCGACACGAAGAGAAGGCATTGCCAGTTCAGAAGCACACATCACATCTGATGAAGAGACAACCCGTCCTGGGCCATCTGTGGTGGCTCGCGGGGGGAGAGCTTCGAAGAAAGCGGCCATAGACGGAATCTACTGTGGTAGGGCGAGGGCCCTCATCTTTTATCAAGGCTGATTAGCAGCTCAGCAGAATCATTCCGCGGGTGCCGAGTGGATTGGTTGGTACATGGTAGGTTCAATATACCAACGCCTCGTTCCGACGGATACAAGGACGGGCCGCAAACCAGCTGTAGGGCCATGAAAAGGCCGGAGTAAGAGAGTTTGAGCGAGTTGGGTATGTGTTGATTGAATGATGAAATCCGTTCTCCCACGACCCCTAGGCCGCTCAAACCAGGCGCCCATTTGCGCTCCACCTACGCACGCACGACACATGGTGGCTCATTTACCACTACCTGGTGCTGCAGACCACCCGAAGACATTCATCGTGTAGACAGATTCAGCAGGACCTATATTCATTTCCCTAGATGCAGTGCCTACTCCCTCCTTTCACCACTGCATATTCGAAATGACCCTGCCCGACATTACAAAAGTCCACTACATGTTTGATGTCATATATTCTTGTCAGCACATTTTCCTATAGGGCACTCCCGCTGATCTCTGAATATTTCTTCTGATCTCGGAGATGGCTTACGATGAAAATCAAACTACAGGCATTGCATGACTACTCTGCTTGAGCTCGACCATCATCCCACAGTTGCCGAATCAACGAGGGCAGCACTATTTGAGCAGCTCAGGTTGCCAACGGATCAGACCACGACTGTTTCCTCCAACACGTCCTGGTAGCCAGGCTGGTGTCAGGCCTCAGGTCTCGCAAGGATCCTAGTCCCGTGTAGACTGCGATCACACGTATCTTTGGGTTCTGCTCGCACTGTGTAAAGTATCGGGCGGGCCCGACGCCAAAGACACAGCGTTTGAACCGACTGTAGCCAAGTGACGTAGGGTTGTGCCCACCATCCTCGTCGTGTTCTGTGCGATATGGATAGCTACGTGATTCACCTAGCGGGTGTCGGGCATTGACAACTCGCCCTTTAAAGAAATCCTGCCCACGTGGCCTGACAGTGTTAGGCTGGAAGTGATTGCGTGGTCCTACACTGCTCGAGTGAAAGGAAAGGGACGTCACCTCAGACAAGGTGGCACCAGGTGACGTCGGCGACCGGAATACGGGCAGATGGTCGATGTAATGGTCGGGTGTGAGCCGCTGCGGAGCAGTTTGAGGTGCACGAGGAACGACAGTAGTCGCAGTGGTCGATGGGGCCTTGCGGACTGACGGACGGAACCCAGGAGGATACCGAAGATCGACGCGAAGAGTAGGCGCCGGTTCAGAAGCACGCGTCACATCTGATGAAGAGACAACCCGGCCTGGACCATCTGTGGTGGCTCGCTGGGGGAGAGCAAACCTGTCATAGAAGAAAGGGGCCATAGACATGGAAGCTACTATGATGGGGCCCTTATCAAGGCTGACCAGCAGTTCAGCAGAATCGGTCCGCGGGTCCCGCGTGGACTGGTTGGTACTTGGTAGGTTCAATATACCAGCGCCTCGTTCCGACGGATACCAAGACGGGCCGCAAGCCAGGCGCAGGGCATGTTCGAAAGATCGGAATAAGAGTGTTTGAGCGAAGAATGTGTTGATCGAACAATTTCTCTTCCTTGTCTTCCCACGACTTCTACTATTTGCAAGTACCCCAACAACTTGTGCGCAATCGGAATATCAATATCAATTTTCTCAGTCCTGTCAGAATCCCTCGACCTCTCCTACCAGGCGCCCCATTTGCGCTCCAACGAACAGCGCCGCACGACTTATCCGCAATCGTAAACACGTACGCACGACACATGTTGGCTCATTTACCATCACCTGGCGCCGCAGACCTGCACCCGAGGACTTTCTCCGTTACGGCCGGAGTTCGAGATCTCGCAGCAAGACCTATTTCCATTTCCCTATACGTGGGCATGGTATGGCTTCCATTCATTATTGATATTCAAAATGACCCTGCCTGATATCATAACAGTCCACCACATGTTTGATGTCGTATATTCTTATCGGCACACTTTCCTAAAGGGTACTCCCGGTGATCTCTGCATAGCTTCAAGGGGCTGAAGGAATCTTCCTTCACAGAGATCTGGCCTGCGGCGAAAATCAAATCGCAGGCCTTGCATGACTACTCTACTTGAGCTCGGCCAATCGCCCCACAATTGCGTTTGGTTCTGCTCGCCCTGTGTACAGTATCAGGTCAAGCAAGCTGTACTGGCGGACCCGACGCTAAAAACACAGCGTTTGAGCCGAGTAACGTGGGGTAGCGCCCACCGTCCTCATCATGTTCCGCACGCTATTGTGCTTCTTCGCCATCATCTGCATGGAGCCACACTTTGCATGAGGTCTGTGGGCGGGAGTAAGGGGTGAGTGCACGCACAGGTGCAGTACGGAGGGCCTAGCACACGTCAAATCGTGCAGCGGTTAGGGCAATCTCTGTATGCAGACCGGGTCCTTAACGTTGGGATATGTGTATGAATACCAAGACTCTCATGCTGGCAAGCCGATCGCAATGAAGTAATGAGGTACTTAGCTGGGAAAAGTCATTCGAATGCACTTCCCACGTGGGCAGCTGTTCTTTTTCTGCCTCTCACTGATAGCTTTGCTCTCAGATCTGGCATGTCCTTCCGAATGGCAGGTTCTCGTGAGCATACCCCTGGGTCTCAGTGCTCGTCTTTCTGCGAAGGCATGGTGCTCACTGTGATGTGCTGGCAAGGAATCTCAATGTCAGACGCAAAGTGCGCCCATTAGTAAATGCTTCTTAGCGTATAGCATGTGCACGCACGACTCATCAGGCCACTGGTAAATATTGCGCCTAATTATACTAGGTCAAACTATGTGCGTTTTCGTATCCCGGATTCTGGTCCCTCATCGAGCAATGGAAAGATGTTGGGACATCGACGAGGAAGATAGCCATCAGAGTGGATCGGTCTCCATCGATGTTATAGACTCGTCGTTAGGCCTAAGGAGATTATAGCTATGCATTTTCAGTGCACCGTGTAAGGTTAAACCGAATTTTCCGTACGATGGGAGTACCGCGTGAGATATACCTCTCGGGTTAGTCTCTCTGGGACTGTAAATCAATAATACGCACGCGCACATATGACACCATCACTGAGAGTGCGTGGACGAAGTAGGCGCCATGGTCGTCCAAGAGCAGTGACCACAGTGTACACGATTCCCGATTGCTACGATCGATCCATGTGCTTGCCGGCACACGCCGCGAAAGAGTGGGTTGCCTAAATCGCTCATATGGGCCAAGTGAATGGGACCCCGAGTCGTATACGCGCTCTAGAACTAACCCATTCTCGTCGGAATGATCGTTTTTGTGCCGGCCTGTTCTTGTCCGCGTCTCGGGCATAGTTCCAATAATGACCAGTGAGCCTTGCTGAAAGACAGGAAAAAACTCAGAGATAGACGGCTGTTGCAAGGACTCGGACGCCGCTACAGATCTGAACGCCGCCGCCGCTGAGCTTCAAATTCTAACGCGCGCCACCGATGGACTACTTCCTGAATATCCTGTAATCACTGCATTGCAAGTACCATGGATGCGGCTGGTGCAGCTCTAAGTGCGGATCCAAACCTGTATGTGCTTATTGACTTGCTGGGCCTCCGTTGAACGTGTTTTGTCACTTTTAGAGCAAGAATTATCACCATCGATGGTAGGGAGACGCTGACGCCCATCTTTTGTTACAGTTCGTTAACCCTCTTCCAGATATCGAGCTTCATACTCAAGCAAAGCGGAGACTTGTGTTGGCAAGGCAATACTATGTGGAGGTCAGCATTGGGGATTCCAATCCCCCGAGGTCGACAAAGGATGCAAAAGAGACAGGGAGTCCCATATGTTGGGACGACAAATTGTTCTTGTGGGTGCATGACCTCTCCTCTGTGCAGGAGACCTCAGTATTTCCAGTGATGGAGACCACCGTTCTGTCCTCCTCGTCAATGTTTACCATAAACATAGCATCGGCAAGGACAGGCTGATCGGAAGTCTTGCTGACACAATCGGTGGGGTATTGGGAAGATTGAAGGATGGAGGTGCGATTATAATTTAAGTGTGATAATTTGCTGACGCGATCTATGCGGTCAAAGTGTTCGAAGGAAATATCGGAAAAAATCTACGCGATGAGTCTGATTCGGGAATTACGATCAAGTTTTCATTAACTGTTAAGCCATACCGTGGTGTTGGCGTGATGGAGCTTGAAGCTGTGGATGTTGTCACCAGGGCGATGAATGTGATCGGCCCGGTCAGCTCTGCTTCTCAGGCTGTCAATATCCTGGGTTCGACGATCGACACTGCCTCGAGCATCGTCACCGAGGTGTGGACGTTTGAAACTACGTGGGGGGTTCTATTGAAAAGGATGGCACTTTTCAACACCATCGTCGCTGACATTGCAGCGGTATTTGATGATCATTTAGTTGGTATCTCACTTTCTAAAGGTGATACAGATCCACCCTTACTCCTCTTTGGCTTGGTCTGTTATTTCGGCTGCGAATCAGGTCTGTCCAGTGTTTACCATCCTTTCTGATGCTGATTGAGGTTGTGATCATCCATGAAGCTACTCATAAACCAGAAGAATCGCGACGAGCAGATCATCCGTTTAGCAGCCACGATGAGCGATGTCTTCTCATTCGTTCATGACAGTGAACCATTGAAAGGTATCAAGACGCACACGAAAACTGTTACGCTTGTGATGCGGCAAGTCACGGAGTGCGGCTACTTTATCGCTGAGTATGCCAAGCAAAAAAATTTCTGTTGGTCCTCGTTCATTTGACTATGATCATCACACTGATTCTGTGCGTAGGGATCCGGACTGCGAAGTACACGATCTCTGATATTGACGCAAGGATAACCACTTATGAAAACACCTTGCGAGGACTCAAGATCGCGTTCGTGGAGGAAACTACGCTGGAGACTGGGGTCACGGTTGTTCGCATGATGAATATCGTGGAGCACAATAGTACGTTCCGCTCCTTTTTATGATAGCAGGTATTCACACTCAGCCACACAGTGGAGACGATCGACCTGAATGACATGCCTTATGCGTTCGGTGCAAGGTATACGCAGGAGAAAGGCTGTCTACCGGGTACTCGCGAGTCCCTCATCCGCGAGATTTGTGACATTATCAATAACCCTGCCGAAGATGCGCCACGCGTCTGTCTTCTCACCGGTGTTGCTGGATCGGGGAAGTCTGCGGTCGCCCACTCGATCGCTCGACTGTATGACGAACAAGAGAGACTCGGATCATCATATTGCTTTTCTAGCACTGATGTTGCAAGACGGAATTCCGAAAACCTCTTCAGTACTATTGCACGCGACCTCTCCGACCACGATCCTCAGTATAAATCTGCTTTGTGGGCAGTCGTGAAGGACAATCGAGCTCTTCGCACATCGTCATCGCTGGTGGAACAAGTTGAGCGGTTTATCATAGAACCTAGTAAACACCTTCACGCCATTGGACCGTTGGTCATCGTGATCGATGCCCTTGACGAAAGTGGTGATCGGGCCAATCGCCGACAACTTCTTCGAATAATCTCTACGCACTTCACTGAAAATAATCTCCCGACAAATCTTCGTTTCTTGATCACTGCTCGCCCGGAAAGTGACATTCTTGCCGCGGTCTCGCCGGGTTCTCGTCTGGTCCACAAACAAATGGGAGATATTCCCAATGAAATCGTCGACGAGGACATCAAGAGATTCATCTATCATTCCCTTTATAAGTACCCTGAACTCAACTCCTGCTGGCCTGATGAGGCGTGGTGTCGACTGCTAGTCCATCATTCACAGCGCCTATTTCAGTGGGCATCGACAGCATGTAACTTTATTGAAGGAGATGTCACTGCTGGTCTTGACCCGTGCGAACGGCTCAAAATACTCCTGGCAGATGATGGCGACTCCGTGCATCCGTTGGACAAGCTTTACCGGACCATTCTAGAACGACAATTTACGCTGAGTGGCACTCGTCGCCGATTTCATGATGTGATGGCTATCATCCTCGCTCTCAATGAGCCACTATCATTAGCTTCTCTGACCGCATTGTTTGGTGACAATTTGAAAGCCAGGGAGATAGTCAAGCCCCTTGGATCCTTGTTAGATGGAGTGCTTGATGAAGACAAGCCCATTCGTCCACTTCACACATCCTTCCGTGATTTTCTGCTTGATGAGACACGTAGTTTGGTGTTTCATGTTCCCATCTTATCTCACCACTCTCTCCTCCTTGGCCAGGCATTGCTTGCATGCATGCAGAATATGCTCAAATTCAATATGTGTAACCTCAAGGACTCCCAACTTTGTAATGCTGTTGTCCCTGATCTGACTTTTCAGGTGGACAAGGCAATCCCCCCCCATCTGTCATACTCATGCCAATACTGGATGAACCACCTACAACACACTGAATGTACCTCAGATTTGTTGAATGAGGTCACCCTATTCTTCAACCAGTTCTTCCCCTACTGGCTTGAAGCCATTAGTCTTCTCTGTGTATACTCACCACTCCCATCTATCCTTTCTGCCTTGGAGACCTGTACCATTTTGCAGACTTGGGTTAGGGTAAGTTAAAGAAGAGTAATAAATGAATGCTAATAAAAAAATGACAGGACCATGAAATTGCTATCCTGTCATCAGAAGCATTTAAATTTATTCAAGTGTTTGCACCTATCCTTAGAAAATCTACTCCCCATCTATATCTGTCAGCCATGCCCCAGACTCCTTCTGGTTCCCCACTTTGTGCACTTTGGGCCAATCATCTTCAAAAGTGTATCCCTGTTGCCTCTGGCCATCCAGTTACTTGGCCACCTGGGATTTATGCCTTAGAAGGGCATACAGGGGATGTAAACACTGTGGCCTTCTCACCCAATGGTATGCACATGGTTTCTGGCTCTTCAGACAACACCATTAGAGTTTGGGATGCAGCCACTGGACATCATGTCATAGGCCCACTCCAGGGACACACAGATTTTGTTCAGTCAGTTGTCTACTCTCCTGATAGCAGGTACATTGCTTCTGGCTCTTCAGATAACACCATTAGGGTCTGGGATGCAATTACTGGTCAATGCATAGCAGGGCCATTCAGAAGTCATTCAAATTCTATTCACTCCATCACCTATTCTCCAGATGGTATATCTATTGCTTCAGGTTCTGAGGATAAGACCATCAGGATATGCAATGCAACTACTGGAAAAGGTGCAACAGGTCCATTTGAGGGACATACTGGAGGTGTCACCTCTATTGCCTACTCACCCAATGGAAGGTGTATTGTTTCTGGTTCCAAGGACAAGACAATTAGGGTTTGGGATATAGCCTCTGGTCAAACTATTGTGGGACCACTTAAGAGCCATAGAGATATTGTAACCTCAGTTGCATATTCTCCTAATGGGAAGGAAGTCATCTCTGGTTCTTGGGATGCTACTATCATGGTCTGGGATTCAACCACTGGTCATTTAAAAGTGGGGCCACTCCAAGGGCATACAGATGGGGTCAATGCTATTGCATATTCACCTAATGGCAAGCATATAGTCTCTGCCTCTCAGGATGATGCTATTATGGTTTGGAATGCAACCACAGGCCAGACAGAGGCAGGTCCATTCAGAAGCCACACAGATTATGTCAAGTCAATTGCCTATTCTCCTGATGGCAGACATATTGCATCTAGCTCTTCAGACAAGTCAATTAGGATCTGGGATGCAACTTCTAGCCAAAGTACAGCAGACTCATTCAATGGACATAAAGATATCATTTGCTCTGTTGTCTATTCACCTGACTCCAGACATATTATCTCTGGTTCCAAGGATAAGACAATAATGATATGGGATGCAGTTACTGGCAAATGTATAGCAGGGCCACTCCAGGGCCATATTGCCAATGTCAGGTCTGTTGCTTATTCACCTAATGGAAGACAAATTGCTTCTGGCTCCTGGGATAATAGTATTAGAGTTTGGAATGCAACTACTGGTGAATGTGAAGCAGACCCATTCCAAGGTCATACAGCTTGGATCATGTCTGTTGCCTATTCCCCTAATGGCAGATACATTATATCTGGCTCTATGGATAATACTGTCAGGGTTTGGAATGCAGCAACTGGTCAGACAGTTGCAGGGCCATTCCAGGGCCATACAAATTTTGTCAGTTGTGTTGCATATTCACCTAATGGCAGACATTCTGCTTCTGCCTCTACAGACAATACTATCAGAATCTGGGATACTGTTACTGGTCAGACTATTGTAGGGCCATTGAATGGCCACACAGATCATGTTAGATGTGTTTCCTATTCACCTAACAGCAAACATATTGTCTCTGGCTCTAAAGACCAGACAATCAGAATTTGGGATGTAGCCACTGGTCAGACTGTGGTAGGTCCATTCAAGGGCCACAAGGACACTATATTAAGTGTTGCATATTCACCTGATGGAAGTCACATTGTTTCTGGTGCTATAGACAAGTCTATTTGGATTTGGGATGCAGGCACTGGCAAGTGTATAGCAGGTCCAATGCAAGGGCACATAAGTGGTGTGACTTCTGTTGCCTATTCATCTGATGGCAAATACATTGTCTCTGGATCTTTTGATTGTTCTATAAAGATATGGAGGATACAAGATCTCATGCTCTTTCATGATTTTCTTATAGAAGATGGTTGGATCAAGTCTTCTAATGGTACTTTATATGGCTGGATTGCTCCTTGGAATAGGCATGCCTTTCATCTTCCTGTTCATACTTTGGTTATATCTTCAGATAGAAGTTACCAAGTCTACCCTGATAGCTCATGTATTGGAGAGTCTTGGATTTCTTGTTGGAAGTAATTTCCCTATTATTTTTAATGCATTTTTTCTTGTTTCTCTTATGTAAACCTTTCTGTATTGGGCTAGTGAAATATGCCATTCTATTTTAAAAATATCAGGTTCAATAGTAATCACTAACAGTATACAATATGACTGCACAGCTGAGCTAAAATATTCTTACTCCACCAAATTTTGGTATAGCCTAGCAGACTTTCAACTGAAGAATATCCATTTAGTCACAGAATGTCAGTTCATGTGACATTGGTCCATTCCATATAGCAACTACCCTGCTACTAGGCAGGTGCAAATAATCATGCCTAAGTCAGAGGAACATAGTGCCACAGATCCCACACTGCATGTACTGGCTACCAAGGGGCATTTCTCTGAAGGACAATAAACAAAGTTACAAAGAAAATATACAAATTAAACCAGGGAGAAGGTAAAGGCATATGTACAGTGTGTATATTTAGTTTATATGTATCTGCTTGCTTCACCCAACAGTTCCATCCTACAATTTATTGGTGAACAAATAGTGGATCAAGTTTTCAGTTGGATGCATCCACATGTAAGTACTGATCTACTTACCTTACAGATCATCCCAGATGGTGCTGACCTCATTGCATTAGCAGCAACTCATAGGCCAAGTGTTCATACTTGGATTAATGAGAAATCCAGCTCCTCTAGTGGTGTGACATGTCTCCCTGATGTATGGTGCTCCAAAGACACCATTGACACAGTTGGGCAAGATATTTCTGTTCTGTAGGAGGTATAATACATATATGATTTATATGTAGACAAGATGTCTGACTTTAAAGAGGAGATCCAAATAGCATACACTTGCTCGCCAACGAAAAAGCAGCAAGTATGCATAATGCTCTCTTCGTCGACGAAATCCTGCGCGCCCTCTTTGACAACTGTTCCCCAAAGCCTTACCTTACCTCTCAGTCTAGTGCTGATCTCGTCGCATTGGCTGCAACGTGCAAAGCCTTCAAAGAACCTGCGCTGGACGCGCTTTGGGCTGAATTGAGAAATCCAACCGCTCTTGTGCGGTGTCTCCCTGAAGTATGTTGTTCAAAAGTGGATTCTGGTGTTCGAGTGAGGCCACTCCCTCGTGTAAGAGCCGTGTCTGATTAATTCGCAGACCTACAGATTCAAACGTCGGTTAAAAGGATCTGAGAGAGATGCTGTTAAAAGGTACACACACCGAATCCGGTGTCTGAACATGCTACTTCCAGGCGCCTCTTCCTTGGATCCAAAGTCTCTTGTGGACCTATATCAGCTATCTCTGGCCAATCCATTCTTTCCAAACCTTTCTCGATTGGATTTTGTCGTCATGGATCAAACCCTTCCTCTGATTCACCACATGGCTAGCCCAACGTTGAGATGGCTCTCCATCTATTCTGTGACTACAGACGTCACTTGGTCGTACGAAACCTTCTTCCACTCGCTTGGGTCGAACTGCCCGAACATCGAATCAATAGATATTTCCGGCGCATACGGGAAGTTTTCCAGCGAATTCAATTACATCGGGACCCAACAGATTCGTTGTTGGGATCACCTTCGGACCATGATTTGGCCGCAAGTTATCTTGGACGTTGACACGCTTGTTCACCTCTCCCAAATGTATGGCCTAAGGGTGGTTTCATTTACGCTACGCCATGCGTCAATGGAGCGCATCAAGTGCACAAATAAACCACTTGTCTTTGCTACCCTGAGAGACTTTCGGGTGAAAACTGATTCCATCACCACCGCGTCCGAGCTATTCACCCGCATGTTACTTCCCGTAGTGACATGCATGTCTGTCTTCTTTGATATCACACCCGCTAGACTCACCGTAAAATCGTTCGCACTGGCCCTTGCAGGAATCTCGAACGACAACCTGAACACAGTGTCACTGATGCAACTACCGGCCTTGTCCGCTGTCGAGGATGTGGGACCTATCGCGCTCACCTTTGATGATATTCGTCCGTTGATGGCATCCAATCTCACGCATATATATATCCAACTCGATTGGATGGTAGAGCTACAAGACAACGACGTACTGGAAGTTGCATCTTCTTGTCGGCGTCTTTCGTGCCTTGTCATAAATGACATATCTGGGTGGAGATCCCCTGGGATCACCCCTACTGGTCTCGCGCAAATTTTCCAGATATGTCCGTCACTGTTTCGTCTTTGCGTCGCCGTCGATACACGCGGCTACACGCTCCCTCTGCAACAGTGGATGTATGATTTCAGCACCTTTCTCTCCTTTCGCATGGACGTCGTCGACTCTGTCATCCAGGAAGAGGCTATTCCTGCTCTGGTAGCCTTTTTTGCAGATCCAATCTTTGGTCGTGGTGTTTACCTTTCCAGCTGGAGTTCACACTATATGCGTCGTCATGTCCCGGACTCTGAGGTCTACAGGGAGCGATGGAAAGAAGTGGAGAGGCTGGCGAAACAGATGGTAGCTGAGCGTCATCACTCTGGTTCCATACGTTGTTCTTGACTGCTTGGAAACTTGTGACGCAACACGTTCATTTACCTGTGTAATAAACTGGGTTTGTGTCATTGCGGATGCTACGAGTTAGAAGCCCTCGATTATTGCAACAAGGAATGGGGCCATCCCTATACATAGGAGTGCGGATAAAGCAAGCAGAAAATATCTTACGTCCATTGCAATAAAACCAGAAATGTGAAAGCGAAACGAGTGGGCAGAATGCTGCACAAGCAAATACAAAGGTGTCGAGAAATAATAGTCCATTCATAACCGTGTTACAGCCTTGGCGTCCAATGGCATCCCTTGAACCATTCGTCAGAAGGACAATGAATGTAAACAGAAATGATGTACCCGAAGGGTCGATGCCATTGCGTGCGAGGATCTCGTTGTGACGAATCAACCTTGCCTGATCAAAGCTAATAGACGCGCATCGCATCGGTCCATAACCACACTGGTGGGCAAAGAGACTTACTTGACGCGTTCCCGACGCATGATCTCCAGCACCTCTTGTGTACCTCGCTCGTCGAGACCGGCTCGCGAGTCCCCGTCGTCGATGTTGGCCTCGATGTCGAACATGGCCGAGGTCAAACCAGCTTCCGCCTGACTAGAGAACGTAGCCAAGGGGATGTACTGGTTGAGGCCCAGGAGGGACCTGAGCTTCGCAGGCACATGGGGCAGGACGACGGCACGGTAGCGGTATCCAACTGATCATGGGTCAGCGGTGGACTGCGGAGGGGGCGAGCGACTTACGCATTACCAGTAATGCGAGGGCGGCGAGGAGGGAGATGTAGAAGAACATGTTGGATGTTTAGCACCGTATTTGAATGCCAAGTGAAGAAGCGATTGTGTAACAGAACGACTTTGAGTACAATAAACGTCGCTGGAAGGGGGTACGTATAGCAACACTGCCACACATATGGTCACATGATATCCTCTTCCCAATCAAAAAAGGGTCTTGTCCTTGATCATACATACTCACCCAATGGATTCGCTGTACGACACTCTCCAGGTAAGAATAAAACCAGCGCTGGAACATTCAGACATCATCTTTGGGCAGGTTGAATTCTGTCCACCATTGGACTCATCGCTTCTCGCTGCACTCATTGCAGACTTGGAACCATACACGTCTTTACAATTACCACCGTCAGACCAGCTCGACACACTCCGTACGACACTCAAGGAGCTCGCAAGCCAAGCCACCACACAGCATGAGCATGAATTCGCTCGTGAACTCGACCTTTCTTCCCTCTATCTCACAACAGACGATTCTAACAGCAGCCCCGATTTCTGTGGTGAAACGACAGAAACGTCCACGGGTTCTGAATCATCTGTCATCTCACATCAGTCTATCAGTTCACCTCTAGGATTTCTGAGTGCTGCTTTGCCACACATACCACAATCACGTCTTAGACGCGCGCTTAGCCAAGCTGGAGCTGGCGATGAGGGCGATGTGGACATGGAATCCGTCGTAGATTTGATATTATCCAGCGAATTCATCCGCGAACTCGAAGAACGAGGGCTAGATGCCCTCAGCGACGATCAGTCCCGGTCCCCATATACCCCACCGGATGACGACCTCTGGACACGTGTCGAACCGAAAAAGAAGCCCACCAACGGAAGGAGGAAAAACTCGCGCGCCAAAACGCTCACCCTCGTCGACGTCCGCCAAAAGCAACATGTATCACCTCCTACACCCTCTGGGCCACGTGCACCAGACCCCTGGACACAACTTTGCTCCCTTTCCGAACACCTCGCGACGCTCCTCCCATCCCACCCCGCGTCCTTCTTCCAGTCCCATTTCCACTCACCCAGCTACTCGTCCCCCGCAAAAGCCCTTCGCGCGGCACTCTCTTCCATCGCAGGCACCCAGAACGATCCACTGCTTGAAACATCTAGCAGGCCTACCCTCTTCATTATGCTCGACGTCCTCCGCGATTCTTCAGCGTATGCTTCCCTTGATTCAGAACAACGTTCCACCCTCTACGCCGATGCTCAGCTTGCCCTTCGCGCCACACACGGTCGTGGGGACGATGCGATCGACATTGTATGGCTGCTCATCGAGTTCGAGCTCGACCTCCAATCTGGGACTCTTTCCATGGGCATCTATCATAGCCCCCAATCGCCGCTGTCACCCAGCCGCTCCTCCCCTTGGATCTCCCCATCTACGCCATTCTCTCCCTCCTCGTCCGCGAGCCGCGACCGAAGTAGCAGTACCAGCGCGGCGACGCGTCAACTCCCGAGCGGTCCTCCGCCTGTGCAACCCCCACCGACCTCGAAACGGAAGAGTATTTCCTCTTCCTCAGGCATGTCCCCGGCCAAGACCGCGCCTAATCAGGCGCACCAGTGGCAAACAGTGCCACAGAAGCCGCTCAATGGCCCTCACCCCCTTGCACTGCACATTCCTGCGTACGACAGCGCCAATCAGATTCGGCGTTCCGCAGGGGCGGGCAATGGGCTGGGAAAGGGCGGCAAGGGCGACGTGGGCGAGCTGACGCGACCAGATTTGAAACATCGCATGGCAGCGAGCCTGAAAAAGCGCAACGAAATGCTCCGGGAAGCGTCCAAGGCATGGAGTAGGGGGAATGCAAGGACGCGCGGAGGCGAAGTCGCGCTGTACTTTGCGGAACGGGTATATTTGTGTCTCTCCTTCGCGGCGCACGCCTGAGGATTTCCCCGTAGGCCCGCGAATTTCAAGAGTTGGCGCGACAGGAGGCGCTCAACGAAGCGCGAATCATGGTTGAGTCGAAACGGTACGTCGTGGAACATTGTCCCTCGCCGTGCGTGTGCTCAACACTCCGGCGTAACGTAGACTCAGCGCCCGTCCCGCAGACCGTCGCACCATCGATCTGCATGGTACCTCAATCGCGGAAGCGGTCGTCATCGTCCAAGAAATTCTCGAGCAAGAGGGATGCTCCGCTGGTATGTCCCTTGTGCCTCGTCCCTTGTGCCTCGCCCCTGTCTGTTCTCACGATGAACTTTTTTCCCCCTCGCTTCAGCGAACCCGCTGAGAATCATCACAGGTCGTGGGATGCATTCTGTGAATGGCGTTGGCGTGCTCAAGCCTGCCGTTCGGAATGCGCTCGTGCGGGACGGCTGGAACGTCGGTGTGTGGGACGGCGGGCTCGTCGTGCGCGGACGCACCTAGTTCGCTGTCCCACTCGTGACGATCCCATTATGCTGAGTCTATGCTTGTACGTCGCTCTCCTGCTTTCTAAATTGTTTTGGAGACATTTGTAATGCATCTTGCTTTCTTGTATTTTTTCTTGATGTTCGATACCCAGATACTCCCATGACTGATTTCTGCGTTACCCTGGTTCTTTGTACTTCTGGATTTGGTCATGTAACACTTGTATGATTTACCTCATCACTGTATGTTATGCAACATTTGTTTCACTCCAAAGAAAATCCATGAGCCGATCCACAAGCTTTCTATTGCTACAGGAAAAATAATACATCCTCCAGCTGACCGTCCAGGGAGAATGACGAGAAAAATAAGGTTGCAAACAGTGATCAAACAAATGCAATAGACATAGTGCTACAATGGTAAGTAACCACTCCATTGAATGGACTTGTGAAAGAAAAAAAAGAGGTGAAAAATAACAAATTCACAGTGACAGCAATGCATCAAGAAAAAACACACAAAGTGGTGTAATGCACACGGATGCCAAAAGGGAAAAAAGGTTGTACTGTTCACTGCCGCCTTGAGCCCGGCAGACATGGCGATGGTCCACCGAGATTGAGCTCGTCCACTTCTGCATCCTCGGGCGGCACCGTCAAAAGACCAAGATGAATCGTGTCTTCAACCCAGCGGGCCTTGAGCAACAGCTCGTCATCTGACTCGGACTCGGACTCGGATTGTACAGCTGCCAGGCCTGTTGATACACCTTTTGCTGCAAGCTTCGAGTCTGGGCCGACAACCGTTCCAGAGCGGGTGCGTTGCACGTCGGACAGGAAGATCGAGTGGCCACCCCTAGAGGATGTCCCAGGTTTGACGAAATCAGCGACGCGGATGGTGCCTGCACGGTTGCGAACAGTGACTCCCTTCAGAGCTTTTTTCATGCTAGGCTTTGCATCGGAAAGACTATCCCGTAGAGGAGTTCCATGCATTGGAAGAGGGATGGAGCATGCTCCCCTGTCTGAGTCCGTGTCCAGCTCACCTGGCCAAAATGGGATTCAGCATTGCGCTCGTATATACGCTGGGTGAATGCGTGGCAAACTGGCAGGCCATCCTGTAAAGATCTTGAAAGACTTACCACTAATATCCATGGACCATAACTCATGTGCCAGGTCTGTAGCAGGACTCGAGGGACATGTCTTTCTCTCCATGATTGGTGGGCTCAATGTGCCAGACATCCTGCGTCGAAAGAGAAAGAGAGCGTCACCACATGCAGGGCTTGACCCTGGAAAGCTGAATGGTCGAACTCCAACAGAGTGCTTGGGCTCAGAGAGTGAAGTCTCATACTCGGCAAGAAAGGCTCCGGCTGAGGTATCGCTCGCTGATGACTGGATCCCACACCCACGAATATTGCGTGCCTTTCGATGGCAAGGTCTGGCTGGCGTTGAGATATAAAACGATGTTTGGGGATCGTCCCAGGGGAGAGGAAATACATCGAAACCGTCAGAAGTGTGGAAACGTGTGTTTGAAGTCCGATCAACGTCTTTATGCTTGATTCTGGGGCGCATATAACGCAAAGTGCGATGGGGGAGACACCCTCTGCCTTTGTATTTCGGCGAAGAGTTGGCAGAGCCAGGACGACTATTGAACGGCGAGTCGAGTGGAAAGGTTTTGTTGGAGTACACCATCAAATCTTTTTCCTTCGACCTTTTCGGCGTTGTGTGAGGGTGCTTTCTTGGTGGGACAGGTGATAATCGCTCTGGCGCTGATGGATGAGCAATAGCCATCTCGTGCGCTGGGGGGGATGGAAACGGTGTCTCGAGATTCAAAACGTCTTCCCCGTGCCTGTTTCTTTTCGATATCTTGTCCCTCAGAATTTGCGTATTCTGATCTTCGGATTGATCCATGAGTGCGACACGACGAGACCGTTTGAGCATGCGGTGGGCCATCTGACTACATGTGATGTCGTCCACGTCGACCGGGAGAGTTTGCAACGGAGATGAGAGCAACCTCCTGGTCGCTTTTTGAGACCGTCGCTTCCTGTTGGCGTAGGTTATCCTGACAGGTTGCATGATAAGGAAAGAAAAGAAAGAGAGATTAGATCACGGCTGCATGTGCTTACATCATCATGTTGCTGTGCTATCGACAAAGAACATCAACACAACGAAATTAAACACGTACTTACCAATTGTCGTTCAGCCAATCCGCACGGCTTTATGTCCCCATTCATCTGACTGTCTCGTCATCTTCTTAATCTTCTACCACCATCCTTATAATCTTACCTAGCGACTCTAAATGGTTGTCACGCGCAGAGCACCCATCGTGCCCGCACAACATTTGGCACGCAATCCCTCAACTCGGAGGTCACAGGGACCCCCTCGAACCTCAACTGCTAAGGATACCTCAAATCCTTCACAGAGCACTGCTTCAAACGTCCCTGCAGCGTCCTCTGATGGCTCTTCTACTAGTGATGGAGATCGCTACAATGGTCTTGTGAGTCTTTGTTCTTTGACCCAATCTTGAGTTCTTTGGACGCTGCTATTGGGTTGAACGTGATTTGAACGTCTGCGCCTCCACACTACACTTAGGCAGCTCGCCTTCACGTTCACTTTTTATATTCTGCACTGAGGGGCTCATCGTCATTCCCACAGGATAACAAAAAGATAAAGAAGTCCAGGAGGCGGGGAAAGGTGAGTGAACCCACCTCTCCGTCACAATAACGTCCCTGACCGTTTGTAGAACAGGTACCAAAAATCTAATTTTCAAGCCTTTCTAGACTTCCTTACCAAGCTACTTCTCCTCGCGTTCACAATCTATATTTTTTCTGTGTGCCCACAAGACACACATCCACAATCCCCCATATGCCGTGGCTTGACAGAATACAAGCGCATCGTGCTTGACCCCTACATCATCCCCCCGATCCAAGCAATATTTACCCACCCCTCCGTTGCCCCTCACATCGAACGTGCGAAACCTTATGTTCAGAGCGCTGTCGAAATAACGGCTCCAATACTCCTCCGCACTCAACGAGAGTGGAACCTTCGTGTCGTCCCTCAGTGGGAGGGCCTTATCGTGCCCGAATGGAATAGACGCGTCCTTCCACAGTGGAACAAATATGTCACCCCCCAATGGAACAAATACCTCGCACCTCGAATTCAGTCGGCGCGGTCCAAAGTAGAACCTTATCGCATGTTCATTGTGCAGAGGTATACTGAGCGTATCGCTCCCCGGGCCCGGGTAGCGTTCTACAACCTCCAGCGATGGCGACGTCAAGCTGAACCATATGTCCTTCTGGTGGCCTCAAAGACAAAAGACGGGTACCATGCCGCCAAACCTTACGCCGTTCCGCTAGCGAAACAATCTGGTCGTATATTACACCAGTTTGCACTATTCCTCCGCGAGCAACGGCAAAAATACGTTGATCCCCACGTTGCGAAGATATGGGAGAAAGTCAAGGAGCTAAGCAGTGGTCAGGTAGTTCGCAAGGGTACCCCTGAGCCCGGACCATTTGCATCCGAGACGACCTTCACTGTTCTAGAAACAGTGGGGTACGAAACTAGTGTCTCACCCATTCAATCTATCGCCTACGATGTCACCCCTCCCTACGTGGCCGACGTCGCGGACCTACCATCATCGGTAAGCGCCGATGACACGGTCAAACCACTTTCCACATCTGCGGAGTCAACCCTCGTGCCAGAACCAGAGTCAACCCCGCCTGCGCCACTTGATGACGCTTCAACAGCCGTTGAATTCATCCTGGACACCGACTCCACCCTTACAGAACCCCCACATGAAACAGGAGCCCCCACACCCGAGGCCCCTTCGTTTGTGGGGGAATCTGACGTAACTACGCCCTCAGTCTTGGTCGCCGTGCCCACTGCATCGTCGTTGGGCCCTCCCGTCGTCCCGGACGAGCCTAGCGAACCACCCACACCGATGACACAATCTAAAATTACAGTTCCGGCGGTTTCGGCGACAGTGCCACCGGGAAACTCTCGCGCCCATGATGAGATCGATATGGATGAATTTTATGCTGAATTGGGACTAGACGAGCCCTTAGAGAACACCGGTAGTTCTCAAGAGCATTACGCGGTTCCACCCACCCCGCCTACTGAAACGGACGATAAAAGGGCGGCGCACCTGCGTCTAAAGGCCGAAGAAACCGCGCGAAAGCGAGCCGACATCGAAGTTCGTCAAGCCAAATGGGAGACGGAGCTAGAGGCGCAGATGGCGCGCAGTACCTCACAGCTTCAGAATCGTTTGAATAATCTGCGCATGGCGGCCGCTGCTGAACTGGCCTCCGCCGCCGATGTTCGCACTTCGATCGAGGAACTCGTCAGCGAAGCGGAAAAATACATCAAAGGCGCAGAAATTTATCTCAAGAACCTCAAAGGGGAAAATCGGCGGTCGGAAGAGAAGCTGGCCCTATGGGACCGCGTGGCTGATCGAGTGAATAACAAGTTTCGCGAACGTCTATCTGCTACCGAGGCGGTCGTGAATGCTTGGTATGGATCAGCACTTGACAAGGAGCTTGAAGAGGTTCGTAAAAATGATTCCCGCTGAATAGCGGCTAAAATGTCGTAGGTCGCTACAGCCACTGCCGAAGTGCGTGAAATCGCAGAGAAAGGCCAGTTAGACCTAGGTCTTGACTACGCGTGGTTGGAAGATGTGACGTACAGTGACTGGCAACGATACCATGCCCTGATAGGAAGTCAGTCTTGCCCACGATCACTCCAACTACATAATGATCACTGATGGTGCCTCGCACAGCCAGCGAGCGGTATGCTCTGGAGGCCGCCTCAATTCAAAATGGGACGCACGGGGCGATGGCAACCAATCCGATGGATTCGATTCTTGCAGACCTCGAATCTGAAGTTCAGGATGTGGTGATTGGGTTTGAAACACGGTTGCGTCGGATAAAGCGAGACGGCGAGCGCGCATTCAACAACTATCATAACGGTGCGGCACAAAAGGAGGAAGGGAAAGGGTCCAATGCTGTTGAACCTGATCCGGAAGTTTCCATTCCATCCGTGCCACATGAACGGGGGTTTATTCCCCCCGTTGCGCTCAGCCGGAGTCAGAAGCAAGTGTTGGAGGCGCTAGCCAAGGTTGAGCCGGCTGAGGAGCCAGTGCATCTGGTGAGCGGATCAACGGTTGACACGGGGGAGGCAGTACCACGTCTATCGCCAAGAACGGAAGGTGGCGCAGGGAATGACCATACGGAGTTGTGATGAGGGCATGAAGGGTCTCGTTTGCTACGGTATTTTGTTCGACTTCATTCGATTTGGATACGGATATGCCACTTGTCTTTACTCTTTCGCGGAGGTTGTGGGGCAAGAACGCCTGAATGGGGTTTCGGGGCGGGATTGCCACGCAGAATGCTCGTGGCTTTTGCATGGCGCCACGCTCTCAAGACTATTACGGAAAGCGTGACCCTGCACTTTGGCTGGTGCCCACGAGATAGAGATATGAGCGCCGATCCCTCCCGGTTGAACGGTCCCACTACGTACGTAGTTGACTCACGTGGAGTCAGGTTCGGGAGCGCAAGGGCCGGCGGAAACGATGCGAGGCAGTGAGAACGCCCTTGAACGGATGGATGTCGGTGTTCTGTGTAAAACCCCTCATATCTCGTTAATTATCTTTTGTTCTTCTGCACCCTCGTTAATGGCGCGTACCTGTCTAGCCTTGTAATGGCATAATAGGTACAAGATTGGCACCGGTGGCGTTGCACGTTTCCAAACTCCTCATCCATGTGTGTGGAGGTGTACATCGCCTACGAGTATACTATACCAAAGCTTGGTGTCCGATTACATGCCCTTTCCCGTACACAAGGAATACCACGCTTGGAAATGAATACAATCGCCTGGAACCAAACCAATCAATTATTTAGCATAAAATTCAAGAGTGATACATATCAACTCTCAAGGCAGTGCGCCAAGTACTTATGAAACCGGAGGAACATTCGAGCGGAGGAAAAAACAATTGAAATTACTCGGCGTCACCGCTGTCCTCTGTTTTCCACCGCAGATTTGACTCATAAAACATAATAAGCTGTTTTGGAAAAACGGTAAGCGTCAATTGGATATTTGCGACTGGCCCCAAACCTTCTGAGGGAACTTTTCGGCGCAAATGCGCGAATTCTCCCGCACTCGTTTTTTGTCGTTTTTCCTGGAAGGATGGTCGGGACAAGATAGGATAGAGGGCGGATAACTCACAAAGTGAAGAACACGTAGAGTTCACCATCAGTTTCGCGCTCGACCGTGTCAATCGACTCTATGAGCTCTTCCCATGATGGTACCTTCATGTGCCTCTTCATGGTACCAACCTCCTCCTCGTCGGATTCTTGCTTTTCTTCCTTCCGGGAGAGACCATTGCTCTTCCGAGGCTTTTTCTTTACTCTTTGTACATCCTCGTCCTCATCCCGAGTCTCTGATGGTAATTCTTCCTTCTTGGGCCTACCGCGCTTCTTCACAACATCCAGTTCGGCGGGGGGTTCTGCATCAGCAAGAGACTTCCTCGAGGGCTTCTCAGCGAACTTAGGCTTTGGCTTGACTGGCTCTGACTTGCGAGGGCCGACTTTGCCCTTCTTCTTCTCCGCCCAAAAGTGATCGATCAACTCTTGCGCATTGCTAATAAAAATAGGCAAAGTGGCACCCGAAAGAAATCAAAAACGCGTACCTCGCATCCTTCTCGTCTACCCAGCTGTTGTGTTCCTCTCCGTAGCCTTTCCATTTGACGAAATATCCCATACGTCCCTTTTCATGAAAAGTACACGTACAGTCTGGGGTAATAAACAACAGCGCAACTCACCCCAGGGAATTGTCCTTTCTTCGCGTCGATGATTTTCTCAATCTCAAACTCCTCCTCCCCCTCCCCTTCCTCTTCTGCCGCGGTATCTTCCGGCCCCTCGTTTGTCTCTTGGTTCACCAGGCCTACATCAGATTCAGAGGCAGACGTTCCCCGTCGTTTCTTCCCGGCATAGGTCTTCTTCGTCGACCCTACAACGACTGGTTCGCCGTCGCTCTCGGATGTTACTTCGGCACCGCGTGGCATTATTGGATGGTTCTCGGCGTGTCAAACTTGCGGGGGTCAACGAGCTTTCAAAGACAACGCGCCTGTGGCACGGGCTGCGGGCGTGGGAATCCAGTTCAACCCCAGCGCCCATTCAACACCCGTCGATATATCCTGATTAGGAAAGAACACCCCCCGAGGATCAGCATGAGCGCTGTAGCTGTGCGAAGGCAACGAAGTTCAGCGTTGCAATGTAGCGTACGTATCTCAGTGCGTATGCAAGCTGTGTTTTTCAGCGCTGCTTGGCAACTGAGTGCCCGTCCCAGACGGGAATGAATGGTGCGCACTCGGCCGAAACCAAGCTGCAGGGATCATTTCGCACCGTAGTTAGGCTGGTACCTTTGCAGAGTGGCATCAACGGCACATATTTTTTTCAAGGTGCATCAGAACACTGTAACAAATGCGCGCTATGAATGATACGTCGGCGTCCCTTATCTTCGCGACGGACTCGCACTTCGCCCACGTGCTTCCCTTCCCCGGCCCTTCTTCGGCCCAGATGGAGGTGGCCGAACAAACGCGTAATCACACTGTATGAGTTGTTCCAGCAGTGGGGTCCCTGACGCACCATCAATGGCTGCCTGAGCCTCTGCCATGGTTTCGTATTCAACCAGGGCATAACCCTAGGTTTCAAACGCGTCAGTGTGCACACGACGGTGTCATCCAAACATGGCGTACTTTCACATAGCCCGTACGGCGATCCAAGTTGAGGTGCAGGTTTTTTATCTCACCAAACTCTGCAAACTTGTCCATAACATCCTCCTCAGTGGCTTCTTCGTGCACATTGGTGACCAAGACAATCCATCCCTCAACAGCTGCGCAAAGACGGAAATGAGTGAAAGCACAGAATGAAAATGGAGAGGCATACAACGCGCAGCACGGGTGTCAGCGTCTTTGATATGAGATGATTCGACTCTGTCGTAAGTGGCCTCTGCGTTTGTCGCGCCATCATTTCCACCTGAAATAACGGAAATACATTGTGGGTTAAACTAACGAGGATCTTGGCGAGGGTTACCACAAACCTGCTGTGTTATGAAAACCTCTGCCTCTCCGTCTCACGGTGCCCGCGTTGGCAACTAAACAGAAAATCAGAAACAGCACAGCCAGGAAACAGTGAGAACTGAACCTTCATCGATATTCATATCATCGTCGGACATGATGGCGTATGTTTTGAGGATAGTCAACTCGCGTGACAGGTGTGACAGGCTGTTTCCGGAGTGGCGGCTCGGATAACCCGTAGGTCCGGAGCTTGAAGCGGCCCACAAATTACCCGTCTGTATCTGGGGTCCTCTGTTGGTTCCTAGTATGCAAGTCGAGTCCCTATGACTCTCGTTATGTCGTCTGGAACTCACGCTTACTGGCAGATCTGCCATTCAGTTATCTGGCGTTAACGTAACCGCAGCCAGTCTACTGGTTCTCTAGTCCGGCGGAATATGTACCGAACAGAGCTGGGCGAGCGCATCGGACCTGCCTTTTTCTTGCACTCAGCAAATTCCCAGCCGAGTAGGGTCTAGGTCTGTCATTTTTGCCGTTCATCCTTGAAACACCTTTGATACTATTAACCTGTTCAAAATGTTTCGATTACTTAAGCATCTCCTGGACCAATTAATGGCATCCAAGCCTTGATACGTGTCGCCAAATGGGTTGCTTGCCCACGTCGGTTCGTAGTGAATAGTATCCACGTATATCCCCAGTGAATTCGCGTCTTCGCCGTTGGACCTCAGGGTGTCACAATGAAGTTTGAAGCTTACTTACCGTTAGCCGTGCCTGGTTGGGAGCCAACACCGCCTTCGATTCAGATCTCGGCTTCCAGTTAGGACATGAATACTTCCGCATGGCATGTCTTCTCACAGTCTTCGCGACGCTTTACCCAATACTCGCGGGGTTATACATTGTCAGACCCTATAAAATGAAGCTGGCATGGCTAGTCCAAATCTCCATCACCAGCAACCTATCCTACTCGAACATTTCTCTCATCTTTTCCAGCGCACCATGAACCCAGTTCCTCTTATTAACCATCCTTGCACGGTCTGCTGCCGGGCGACATCGATGTGGTGCAGTCGTTGCCAGACCGCATGGTATTGCTCCCCAGAGCACCTCTCTGAAGTGAGTGTGCTTCTTCATCGCGTCACGCGACTTGAAAACTCACACGACGCGCCCCGCTCTCTAGGACTGGCCGCGCCATCGTAAGGAGTGTGTCCCGGTGGCCAACGCGCAGAATTACAACATGATCGCCACCCCGCCACCGGCAGAACAGCAGTTAATCACGGTTTCTGCGATTCTCTTCGCCCCCGAAGAAGGTCAGTCTTTTGCTTTCACGCGTTTTCCACGCGTATATGAATGTCGTCACCTAGAGCGCCCAAGGATCATCACGGTCAAATGCCGACCATCTCAAGTCCCGTCGCAGGGCGTCTGTCCACAGCCACTTGTCACCGGACACTTTGCAGACGGCCATGCGGAAAGCATTGTCTTGACCCAAGGGCTTAATGGGGAACCCCTAAGGTTCCCCCTCCATCTGTGGTATTCCCCTACTTCTTTGTCACGGAGTGGCCCCATCAACCGCGCCATCTACCACATTACCTCTGGTGCCGCCGCCAAGGCGTGGTGCGGAACCGTCGTCGTCCTCAAGTTCAATGGATCACGCAGGCAAGGATACTCTGATGCAGGATCCAACGATCTCCCAGCTTTGTCTGCTTACTTTCTGGCTTACAAGTAAACGCATAACGCGTTCTAGTTTACGTGTAATTAAACTTAGCTCGTGAGTGGTTCCAGATCTCAGCTGCACCGTGTTGATGCTGATCCTTGTCCACAGAAAGATTAGAATTGCCATACATTACTTATTTATCTTGCTGTCGATTGAACGCTGTGTAGCATCACTTTTCTCTAAGATTCGTTTATTCGTGTTGATTATATCGATACCTGTCATTATAGCCTTAACCATGAATAGAAG
This sequence comes from Tubosaeta brunneosetosa, assembly GCA_038094275.1. Lineage (NCBI taxonomy): Eukaryota > Fungi > Basidiomycota > Agaricomycetes > Boletales > Boletaceae > Tubosaeta > Tubosaeta brunneosetosa. The sequence continues at coordinate 52,352 of JBBPTV010000035.1, forward strand.
GGTTGAGCCCTGGTTTATTGATAAAGTGGTCGATCGTATCTCATGCCATGAGGATTAACGCGAACGTGTCAGTGGGAGACTAGGGTCGCCTTGTACATGGCATCAGATAGCAGATTCAAGATTGCAAACAAGATGGCGGCGATTATGTAACCTAAAAGTCTATTATCCACTCCCACCAAGTCCAACACGCTCGTCATGATTTCGTTCGTTCCCTTTCCGCAGGCTACAGGTCGCGCGTATTATGATGCGACGCGTCATCACCCAGACGCTAGTGATCTCATGGACGTCGATGATCTTGACACCAATACATCCAAATTGACTTATCCGGGCGAAACCATCACCTCAGCCCATGATTCCATGCGGTAAGTCAATTTCGCACACGGATTTTCCAAAAGAAAGACAGAAGTTTTTGGGTACGTTAGTGGCCATGGGACGTACGTAGACAAAGAGCAGGTGATCGCCTCTGTCGCCGGTAGCGTGGAAAGAGTGAATAAATTGGTCACCGTCCGTGCCGTTCGTAGCAGGTGAGCGCATTTCCACTCTACCCACGTTCTGCCACAACCCCTATTTCGTGTATCCAAGGTACAGTCCAGAGGTCGGCGATCTCGTCGTCGGGCGTATCACCGAGGTCCGTCTCCCGGATCTTATGAAGGTTCAATTAATCACCATCTTCTTTTTCAAATGGACGGCGAACATTGAAATAGGTCCAGCCACGGCGATGGAAGGTAGACGCCAACGGACGTCAAGAGGCGGTACTGATGCTGTCATCTGTCAACCTTCCTGGTGGGGTTCAGGCATGTCGGTTTCCCTTTCGTCTCATGCGTACGGTTCTGTGACGTACTTGTTGAATAGCGCCGAAAATTGGAAAGCGATGAGCTCCAGATGCGGACCTTTTTTGAGGAGGGGGATCTCCTCGTTGCAGAGGTCCAGGCTTTTTTCTCAGACGGTGCCATGTCATTACACACACGCTCGCTCAAGTATGGCAAGGTGGCCTAATGGGTTTCCCCTTGCGACCTCGGTTTACTCATGATCTCTCTAGCTACGAAACGGACAACTCGTTGTCGTCTCACCCGCTCTAATAAAGCGCCTGAAGTCACATTTTATTTCGCTACCTTGCGGAGTTGATTTGATTCTTGGTTTAAACGGCTACCTATGGGTCAGTAAACACGTTCAGGATAGTGACCAGGGGGAAGAAGGTTTTGATGCAGAAGCCGTCTACTCCAACCAAAACGACGTGAGTATACCTCCGCTGTTAACGGCGTGCACTTATATTCCCTCAAGGACATCGATCCTGCCACACGTGCTGCCGTCGCCCGTGTCAGCAACATAATCCGGATTTTAGCGGACCATTTTGTTCCGCTGACGGACACACGCCTTCTGGAAGCGTATAATTGGGTAATTGAACAAAATGTGGATACTAAAGACCTCGTCCTGGGAGATGCGGGAGAAGCACTCGTCGCGGTAGTAGGAACCGACAGATAGCGTTGTTTTTGTACCCTACAGGTCGTCCTCACCATTGATGGTTGTCCCCTCGTCTTCGTCTTCGCTACCATCAACTTCATTCTCATCGTGATCAATGCTATTTTCTTCCTCTTCCTCTTCCTCCTCTTCCTCCTCCTCCTCCGTCGTCTGATCCGCCGCATCTGCGGGCGGTGGCTGTGGTGGTGGATGATGGTGGACATGACCAGTTGCCCCATTGGCCATTTTCCGTGCCTCTGCTGCACGTTTCATCTCTTCTTTCTCTTCATCGACAGGCAGTAACCGTTCCAAAGCAAGATCCTTCCAGCGTAATGCACCATTGACTCCACCGCCACCATAGCCCATGTCTTCAAACAGAGCCCGGGAGGTGGGATCATACGGGGGTCTCGGACGCGCAGCTGGATGTTTTATGTTCGTTGGGTTACCGTACGGATATGAGGGATGGACCTGCGAAGGCAGTACTGGGGGTGTTTGTCAATGTGGGAAACAGCTCGCCACCAACGTATCACACCATCGGAGTCGTCGGGGTTTGGGGGAACCATGTGCGCGGGGATGTCGAGATCTATGTGCAAAAGGTTCACGGAAACGACGAAACATGAGGATGCTCGCACCGTCGTCGGACATTTCACCTGAGATGTACTCGAGGCTATCAATCGTGTCGATGACTTTGAGGTCGTGTTCCGTCATGTGTAGGTAGCAGTACGTGAGGTCCTGTGCATTCACCTTTGGTCGGTGTGAGCTGAGAGAAATAACGACATCCTACTGTCATGATGGTGATTGAGTGCGTTTCCGGCGTCCAACTCTAGTGTCGCACTAATCCTTAGTTCCCCTGTCAGATTGACTCAGTGTCTATGAATCGCAATCCAACTGCGCACCAACGTAACGTTTTGGCTAAGACGACTTCAACGGCGTTTTCCGTCCGTGTTACTAGCAAGTGTGCAATGCTCGTGGCACAGTGGTGGCTGTGTCTCTTTATAGGTTTCACTTCAGCCAACAGCTGCAGACAAAGTAAATTGGCTACTAAACCTTGGCCTTCCCTCCAACTTGTCCTTTCATGGATGCTAGGGTAGTATTCCTGTTCGCTCGGGCGTTGCAGCTGATCACGTACACTTTTTTTTTCTCAGAAACACCGCTGGATCCTAACTACTTTCGATCCGCTGCCATATCAACTCCTTTTGTTTCGCTTACTTTCCGAGTCCGATCCGGCCCAGCAGCCCTGAGCGCCCTTTTCAATTTCTCTTGTTGAACACACCCTCCTTTGCTTTGGCGCCCTCTTTCCTATATTGTCACTAGGCGTGACATTCTGTCTCATGGTAGTGGGAATCATCCAAGACCCTATGCCGTAGCATCGTGTATTAGCCTCAAAGTCGGTGGAGCCGGGCCAAAATTGCATTGTATACCTGTGCTCTCTTTCTCATCAAGGGAACCCTTTTCCTTGAATCAGCAAGCGGGAAAAATGTTACTACAGCAAAAAGAGCGCCACACAGGGTGTTTACATAGTCGAAGTAGGGTCCTTGCGACATCAGGCACTCTGCAAACGACAGCGAACGTGCACCTTACGGAGTACACCCTAGCCATGAGACGTTGGTCGCCGTTCTTGGATATTCGGGAAAGGTGTGTGTGTCTTATCGTATAGCCAGCACCAAACTTTACAAGCGAGCGGCAACTTTATCAGTAAAAGGACAAACTTCTGGCACACACTTGGAGCTGTTCAGCGATCTTCTCCAGAGTCATCAAGCTTCATTGGTCCGCCGAGCATCTAAGCGATATCAAGGTGTTTTAGCACCACGACTTGCGACAACTCAGCGCGTCGGAACTTGGCGCCCGGCGTCTCACTCTGCGTTCAATTCATTACGCTTATGCTGTCAACCATTGCGTCGGGCAATGCATCGATGTCAAACGCCCAACCTCACAATTGGCGCCTAAAGGATACTTGCAGCGACAGGGTATGTGTGCTGAGCTGGAGTCTTGCTCGTACTCGTAACTGTCGGCTCCTTTCTCCCTGTCAAGTGCCCAAGTCCCGATGGCATGTTCCTGTTTCATACCATAAAGACATCTACTGAAGGAGTGGACCAGCACTGTGATCTAATAATGTGACTCTTGAGGCTCTCAGGCTGTCCATCCAAATACTAGTTGATGAGACTAACTAACCTCCAACTCATCCCACGCATGCTTGACATCATTTCAAGATCTGGTCTGCGTAAGGTGGCGGTGGCAAGTGCTGCCACGCTAGCACTGCCTGAGCCACGCTTGGCACGTCGCATCCCCGGAAGGCTTAGCGCATGCAGCTGCGTCCAAGAGGGAAAGTTCGAAACATATCTATTTACCCTCCAATATTGCGATACGAAACTGTCATCATCAGACATCGGCGCGTCAGATGCTGTTGCAAAACTCCACCGAAAAGTGGGGCATGACATCACATGTTCCACAGGCCATTCTGGTTTAACGCGACGTTGCGATTCACACGGTTAATTGGTGTGTTGCCAGTTGCTACCTTGGAGCTGTCAGCTCACTTGGGTTGCTTCCACGGCGAAAAGGGAAACAAGGAAATGAACGATGGCAGTTACTTCCCATCGTCAGCCAACGCTCGGGCCGGATCTTCACATGGAATTATGGTCGTGTGCACCACTGGACGAAAAACATCCATTGCCCTGGATCGTCGGCAGCGCCCAGTGACTCGGAAAATCATGAATGTGTTCCCTAGCCAGGACAACCAGCGCCACCGTCTGAGCACTGCCCACCATGTTTTTCCACGCAAGGTGTTACTGTCCTCACAAGACGTCGAGCCTTGGCCAAGTGCGCGTCCGTAAGCACTTACGAATTCTTCAAGAATTCTCGGAATAAATAAAAGCTTTCAGAGTTTTACGCCCATTACCTAAATGGCCACCCTAATTGGGCAGGTTCTATGGTCGACGACCCCTTCTGAGAATCTAGAGTGTGTGAATTCTCGATGGGACATCCCGACAAATCATACGACACGACTTTGCTTGACGACCTTCTCCCCTCGACAGACCGTGGATGCGGCGAGTGGATTGCCCTGGATTGCCCCTGGCAATGTCGTCATGAGAAGAGAATGTGATGCGCAACGGTATCGGCCGAACATAATTAACTTAGGTTCCGCGAAACAGCCTTGTTCTGCAACGGATGGGTGTTTCCATCACAGAGCATCCGCTCCGTTGGGTCGGCGCGCTCGCTGAGCTATCGTGTACATGTGTCCGCAGTTCTGGCTCTGCAAATGGAGTAAAGTAAGGAAGGAAGTGTGGCTCGGGGACACCTCAACATGCGAACGATCAGCAACTTGCCAGCGCATTTGAGTGGCTTTAAGTGGCCAGATCTTCGCATCGGGACCCCCGTCACCCTGTCGGGCCAGCTGGCCCGCTCGCCGGGCCCAGTGATATGTTCTTGCTCCGGCCGTGGCCGCACAGGCATCCATCCTCTTTCGCCGAGTCTTCGTAACCATCGGCCGTTCGTGCCTAAAGAAGGATTATCAACCGAATGCACATTATCTTTCGGATGATCTTTGCGTGTATAATGCATGAGCCAGCGCAGTTACCGGTTGGGACTCAAAGGCGGTGACAGCGAACACGCAATACGTAGTATTGACTGTGTTTTAAATTTGCCACATCGTCGTCGGCGCTACATCAGAGAGATTGTGTTGGCATTCCGAATGTCTCGTTGTCGTTGTCAGGTGCCAGGTAACAAGCTGATAGCCACGTTCCGCAGCGGAAGGTACCTCCAAAGGGGTTATTGGGTTGACGCGCTCGCTGAGCCCTCGTGTTCATAGCTGCAACCCCGTTCCGGGCGAACGAATGGGGATAAGTACCTGGACGTGTGAACGATTAGCGGTCTCACGTTGGAGAAGCTTCAAGTGACCGGATTTTTGTGTCGAGTCCCCCGTCACCCCATCTGCCAGTGCGCCGCTCGCTGGGTTCAGCGATCTGCCTCGGGGCACGAGTAGTCACCTCTTTCGCCGACGCTCTGGAACATTGAAAATCCACCTAGATCGCATCATCTATCAAAACCGTCAACAGGGCCTCCTTGCGAATGCGAACATCGATTGTGAACACCAAGTTCTGCCACGGGTAACTATATACATATCAATGAGAAATGTATTGAGTAGCTAGCGTGCTCCTGAGGTAGCAGAGCGAGATTCGAGCACAAGGTGGGTAGCGGAGAGCAAACGTTGTTGGTTTGGGCGGATTCTCTGAGCTGTGATGGAAGATCATTGAATAGGTTGTTTTGTTGTAAATAAAATGCATTTGGTGTAGTGGGGTGAGTCTACGCTGGTCCATTATCATTAGGCGTGACTAGACACAGCCATAAAGGTATCAAGTTATCCGATGTTCTCATTTTATTTTTACAGTTTCGTCACTGTACACGACCAGAGCGAGTGTGAGCAGCGCGGGACGGTTTTCACACGCTGACTCTGAGAGGATAGTTGTTGGACCCCTCCTGCTGTTGTCACGACCTTCGGGGCCCGTGCGCTACCGAACTCCCCAGTGAGTCTTCCTTAGTCATCGTTGGGTTATGGCAGCTCGTCGTCATCGCTTTCTTTTCTTCCCTAACGATAAGCTTTTCCGTTCTAGGTACCATTCCGCTCATCGCACGTCCTGTATTACTTAGTTTTCCGTTCTAGCAATCAACGCGCTTAGTCGTCGCGCCGCGGCTGCTGGTGATCCCGACAGCTGTGCTGTGTCGCGATCCGCATCTGGCCCTCCTCAACTACCTTCTGCCCTCGCTCGTTGGTTGCGTTGCCGATTCGAATGGCATGACACGAACCCTCTTTCTTCCTAACCATGAAAATCCTAATTATACCCTTGTCGAATCCGATATGATCTTCCTGGGTCAGACGGACGCGCAACCTTTCCCGTTCTTACTTAAGCGGATGGCAATTCACCCTCGTATTCGCTCACCAACTCGTTCCTGCATAGTTGCCTGTTCTCGACGAGCAACTGAGGGATGCCTAATGGTGCCAAGCAGCGCAAATAGTATGACAGTATATTGTGTCACTGGAGCTTCTCTGGATGGTAAGTTTCCAGCACACGTCCGAGACAATCCACAAACTGAGATTGTGTCTGTGCAAGGCAGGTAAGTGTCCCGATGGGGTCCTGTGACAGACAAGCATGAACGGGGAGACGATGGTGCACTAACGATCACAATTATCACGACATGGTTGTCGGGGTCACCTCATGCTTGGATGCTCGCCGTCGTTCGCACTTCCGAATGGGCGGTGATTGCGAGCGGCAACCGAGGGGGATGGATACGTCATCATCCGGTCAGGTTGGCGTTGGCGGCGAGCAGCGGGAACGAACAACAGGACGAGCGCTGCTTGGGTGATATTCGGGAGGGTTTTCGGACCACTTGCAACGTGTAAGGGAAAAAATTATGACGTCATTTCTTCTCGTTGACCAATCCTAGCAAACCGAGTTTTCCCAAACTTTACTTAGACGGCAACACCAAGGACGGGCCCATCTTGCTCCCGGAACATCAGTTTGGGTGGAGCATTGTGAATAGTCATTGACAGTGCCTGTTGACTCTCGTGGGCAACGGACACACTGTAAAGGAGCTCGCGAACCGAGCTATGGCTTTCGGTTAACCCTTGTCTTCACTGCTCCAGTTTACATAAGGTCCCATCGTATCACAGGTGTGCGCCCTTTGCTATCCCACTTCGCGTGTCTGCCTCTTTTGAATCTGTCTCAATTCGCGGACTTCTAAGATATATACCAGACGGGCATATCAAGGTCAAATGTATTTAAGCACGGTCAAGGATGTCATATTTGGTTCACCTCAGAACGTTTGTCAGTCTGATAGTCTCCCAGCCGCTGAAAAACCATTACCAGATCCTAGAAATGTTCAAGGCGACGTCTATTTGGTATTTCACAAAGAACCAAGGCCAATGTGTTCTAAACTTAGTCGATGACTGATACGGAATTCAGCGTATCTCTTAGTCTTTGAGATACAAAAGAACGCGGCGGAATTCCTTCACAGGTATTCTGGCCTCGTTACCAGCACAGGAAAAACCATATACTAGAACACATATCTTATCGAAGAGAAAAAGATTGAAGACAAATACATTGTTTTCTATGATATTTCATCCTCTGGAATTGGGCTAAAGAAGTTGGCAGCTCACAGCCTGGATGGCATCGACGAGCCCTTGGGAGAATGTGGTACGGAGGCTGCAGACACAGTGGGCGAGGGGGTTATTCTAGTTGTTGCTATGGGAGGTTAGTGCTTGCCATTTCTTTTGGTCTTATGTTGATGAATTATGCATGAGCAGACTGGGACACTGGTAAGAAGCAAATAGCTGAAATTCAAAATATGTTTGAAGGATCAATTACTGTTGTGAAAATTATTAGAAGGTACAACTACTCGTGATTTGATTTTAAAGATGGGATTTCTCGGCTGGCTCTACAGTGCGTAGTTCCTCTTCCCAATCCACTTGTGTCAAAAATGCCCCAAGGCTTAACAGTTTCATGGCTGGGTCAGCCGTGAAGCAGGATGTAATCATCTCAAATTACCCAGGAGATCCTTTCTATGAGGACGGAATTGCACGTCCCAACTTCACCAAGGACGAGCCCTTTATGGCACCTGGAAATTTCGGTCAGAGTATCCCACTTGAAGAGTATTTTGAAGCTAACTGGGACTCCAATATGTCCACAGAATCAGAAGAGGTCCGTGGCTCGTGAAAGGAAGGAGTTATCCGGTGCACAGTCGTTTCGCAGATATAATTCAGCGAGAGAAAGAGGGGTTTTCGCACCATAATAGTATGACTTTGGAGGATCATAACCCTACTCTGATCTAATCTTGACTACACAGAGTCAGTAACACCACACAAATGCCCCGTGTTTTTACATGTCTGCAAGACAAACCTTCGCTCGCGCCAGTGAAACCTCTTTGTACATCAAGTCTTCTCAGACATTTGCACAAGTTTTCCGTATAGCGAAGAGGTTCACTTCTACACTGCTGAAGTTTCGATGACATAGTACATCTCCGGATCACTGACGAAGGACGTGTGGAGTAGGCCTGAGACGTGCACGACCACAGGAAGCGTGGTCTTTATTTGTGTCATCCGCTGCCAATGGCTTCCACCGTCAAGTCAAGAACGCCCATAGTTCATTTTCATCATTGGGGACCTGGCGCGATTGATTCGTAGGGGGTTTCACTCCTGCACACAGAATTATTGATGGTTCCGAATACAGGTCAGGATTCTCTCATTGGGAGCGCTCAGAACATACTTAGGGGCCTGTGCAACTGGCCGGGCTATGTTGGTTTTACTCTGTGATGACTATCGGGCGCGCATAGTGACGGCGGGCCTTTATACAAAGCTCGCGATCAGTGGGTGATTTCATACGTCGGCGCAGCTGCGCCTCCTGCTGCGCTCAAGTACTGCCAGTCATTTGCTTGTTCCGAGTCATCGCACTGCCCGCGGCTACCGCCCCCACAAAACATTGCGCCTCGTGTCCGTCACGTCCTAAAATCCTCGGCATGACAAAGAAGCTTTCAGAGTTTCATGTCTCCGAATGGTAGGTTCGATGTGCTAAGTTCAGAGTATATAGTCATCGTCGGTGTGCGGCTTGACGACCTTTTTGTCCCGAGTAGATTGCCCCTGGAAATGTCGTCATGACAAGAACGCAGTGCGCCACGGATCCATGTGACTTAGTAGGTTCCATAGTATATCCACCCTTGTCCACGTTCTGCACAGGGTGAGTGCGCCGACCCACGGGTAAACACCCACTGAGCGCCGAGCCCTCGTCCACATGCTTCCGCAGTTGCGGCCGTGTTCCGTGTTTGCAAATGGAGCATTGCAGGCAACAATATGTAAGCCGGTGTGTGAGTGTGGATGATCTGCGTGGTTCAAAATTTCACGTTTGAATAGCTTTGAGTGATCGGATCTTCGTGTCGAGTCCCCCTGTCACCCCACCCGCTCACGGCTTAGTGATTTGCCTTGCTCCAGCCACAACCCTTTCGCCGAGTTTTTGGAACAATGGAGATTCTATCGGGATTTCGTGCGTGAACGAGAATTACAGACTAAATTTCATACATATCCGAATGCGTACCATGTGTCAAAATATCTATGTATAATGCATTGAACCAGCGCTTGTTACCTATATGCGTACACAGGTTTCATCCTCCCCTCGCCATCCCTCTCTCTGCACCGACCATACCCGCGGGCGGTTCGGTCTTTTTCGTCTCGGTCTTCTGTTCCGATACACTTGATTCGAAGTTCTGGAGCCGCATTTCGACTAGGAACTCCTTGTCCCGAATCGATTGCGACCAGCCAGCTAGAAGACCCATCCCGGAAGCGACTGTGCGGTACAAACCAACCATAGCAAAGATGCCAGGATATACGTGCACAACTAGACCGCGGCGTCAGAAAGGTCAGTAACAGCAGTCGTAGGAAAGGAGACTTACACAGACATTTCTTGCTTAGAGGGACATGCAATATTTGGCGCAAGACGTAAACGACTCCCGCAGGCAAAAGAAGGAGCGTGGACAGGGTCGCCAATAGCGGCAAAATGATCTCATTGGTCGCGTGACGAGGATCCGGTTGTGTCCATCCGTTGATCAACAGCTGTAACGCATAAGATTGCAGCTCGGATGATGGGCAACGATACTTACCACATGCAAGGCATCAGCCTGCCGCTGAGGTAGGTGGAGCCTCCGACGAAGTTTTATGACGATCTTGCAGTACACGAGCCCGAGAGACCACATGTCAACCATTCGAATGGTGGGGACCATGGTCGGGTAAAGGGTCAATCGAATCGGCAAAACGATGTAGACGTCCACGACAAGAGCCAACAGGATTGGAATGATAACGCCGAGGCATATCGCCATGTATGTTGTCTTGATGGACCAGAGGAGACTCTGCTTGGCAAAGTACACCGCGAAATCTGCTCGGGGTCCCTCTTTGGATATACGCTGGCGCCGTCTGTCCATACTGTCTGCCGCCTTGGCAACCAGGTAACATGCCCAAAGGATGTAAAAGCCTGCAAGGAACGAATAACCGTCGTGGACCAGTGAAGGTGAGATCAATGCGAAAAAGTGTCTTCCGATTTGCACAGGCACTGCGATGCAAATAGCAGCAGCGACGGCCATGATTGTCCAGACAGCCGTCACAAAGGTGACGATCCTCATTCGGAAACGAGGTGGGAAATATACCACAATGTAATCCTTCTTGACATCCCGTTTGGCCTTGACTGCCTCTGCGTTCTGTGAGGCTATCAATATTGCTGATTTATCGTTCAAAGGACTTCCGTCTTCGAAAACTTCAGCGGTAGCACGCATGTCTCTGGGAAGTGCGATGTTGTCACTAGCGGGCACGCGACGGAAGGACCCATCTGCGTTCACGACCACTTCCCCATTGTCCTTTGCAGATCTTCGGAAGAAAGCAGCCCAAGTCCTGTATGCTCTTGAAGACTCTTCTTCCTGATGCCTTTCGCCAAACATATACGAGGTTAATCGTAGCTTTGCGGCTATATGCTTCCACACGTGAACGGACACGCGGTAAACGGCTTTGCGAGGCCGCAAATAGCGCATTGTGTACGGCAACACAATTTGCAGGAACAAGAGATCGATCGGAACCTCCGATAGTGGCTCTCTAGGAATTGCGTGAGGGTTTTGATGACGACTGGAGAAGTCCACCACGTACCGTGTCTTCCACCGCACCGGAAATATGGACCGATTGCCAATAAAGAGCAGGATGGCAAGGCTCCCAACCCCGCAAGCAACGACCATGGCGTACATGAATGCGCTAATAAGGAGTTTGCGGAATTGTGTAAAGGTCGGTCTATCGAGTATGTCGCGGATAGGATGAAAATTCTGGTCTTGTGGGTCTTTGATGAACCACATTGCACCCGGGCGCATGATATTTCGGCATCCCCCCAGTAGAACAGCAAATTGGTACCTACGAGCAAATCAGCACCTCCAATATCCCGCAAGAGCGATCGACTTACATGAACATGGTCCCCGCAACCCAGTGGTAAAACATGGCTGTCAAAGGGGCCTGGGTGAAGAATGCTATTCTCGACTCAAGGGAGGCCTCAGGGAACACCCAGATTGTGCATGCATCCAACATGACGCCACATCCCAGAGGGAAAATGATAAGTTCGATGACAATAAACATTGCCACCTAAACTGCGTCAACTTCGTTTACCGTCACTGTAAACGGATGCATACCTTGACTACCAAGAGCTGTTGCCTGATTGCGTTTCTGACCGCTTTACCTGCAGTCTTCGCATTCCCGACCGTGAAAACGTTCAAATAGAGCGCTAAAATTATACCAACGACCCCATAGCCCAATATTATCGCGAACGCGCGTTCACTACTTCCATGGCCCAAAGTCAAATTGATCCATGATTGCTGGAAGTGGTCGGTGAAGAGTCTGACTTCCTGACCGACATAAGCAAAGCGAGGCTCCAGAAGCTGTGCGATGGTTGAATTACTCTCGAAAAAGTCGTTTATTTTCTGTGCGAGATGACTCGAGTGTTGTTGGGCTGGTGGTTGGAACCACAGTGATGCTATGGCAGAGAGCTCTGATCCCTTCGAGACCTGAGACACATTGTGAATCCAAGGTATCCCGGTAAAGACGGGTAACTTACTATCCATGAGGTTATATCGTATGACCGGGAAGAGGCTGTTGACGTGGGGGCTACGCCCCCCGAGAAATAAGCGACGATCTTGAATATATTTGATAGAACGAATCTCGCGGTCTCGTAGAGGAACGGGAAAAAGAAACGGCCGAGAACGAGGGTGATGAAATCCACGAACGGATCTGTGACAATGCGCATTCCTCGGATGGGAAGATGGATGATATACAGCGCCCTTTGAGGATCCAGCTGAAAATAGAAGTGTTAGACTGGACCAGCGGAGAGTATTTAACACGCACAGATAGAAGCGCCGTTGTTTTTCCGAGGGTGAATGGCAGCCATACTCCTAGGCCAATGGCAGTGTCTAGCACAAAAATCATCAAGATCACCTATGAAACTGTCAGTTGAACGAGCCAATGCACAATTTGTAAACTTGCGTTTTGCACTACTCCAAATACTGGACCTCGAAGGCCAATGGCTGTCGAAGGGTAAGTCTCATCGAGGTGTTCTGTAATGTGCGCCTACCCTCGAGAGCGCCCTCCATATCGTCCTCGACGGCAGCTTCCAACTCGTCTACACCTTCGTTCACCTGATCAACCGGGGCCGGGGCCGGGGGCTGTGGCTGCGCAGCTGGTCGATCGTTGGGAACATTGAAATCCCCAATATCCACAGGATCATCGTCCTCGTCCTCGTCGTCCTCACGGTCTGCGTCTGCGTCCCAAAACACAGGTTCCTCCCCCTCATCATCCTCCGAATCATCATCCTCATCAGGGGCCACTTGTATGGGTAGGAGTTCCGTGCCATCAGCAACAGGATCACGTTCAGCCGTATCTGCTACGTCACGGGGAACATCAACGGAATCGCGCGTGACAGGCTGAGGATTGCGGAAATAGTGTTCAAACTCCTCTTCTGTCTCTTCCCTTGGTCTTTTCCCTTTATCCGTACTCCTACTCAATGCATCTGTTGCCGACGTCTCCGGTGGATAACCGGGTGTACTTCTCTCTGACAACTTTGCGTCCTGGAGACTACTCGAACCCAGGCCATCCCCAGCAGCGAGAGTGCTGTTCGACATGGACAAGTGTACGTAACTGAGATCCGAAGAGGTCATCGATGACGAGTCAAATGATGGTTTGACCTCTGTTTCGCCTTCAATAGCTGGCGTCGTGGAGCGTGTGGGTGTCCAAGGAGATACGTCAGGAGAGTACACGATTGAACGGCGGCGAGGTTCATCATCTGGGATTGGGGCACCTGCCAGCATTGCTTCCTGCAATGCTATCAATGACCGCGCCGGGAGCTCAGGAACTGGCTCTCGTATGTTGTCCTCTGAGTTACTGTTGGTTGGGATACGGAACGTAAACTCGAAAGAGCCCGATTCAAGAGTGCTAGAATGACCTGAAACTGGTTCCAATGGTGGTGATGACTGGGCAAAGCTCGAAGCGAACAAGGAGGGACCAGCTTGGGAGAGGTGTTCTGCAGTCTCGGTAGCATTCTCTCCATCAGATCGCCTGCGTACACGCCTCCTGACATCAGTTGCGACCAGCACCGGATCCACAATACCATCCTCCTTTTCCTTTCCTTTACCAGTGCCACTTGGTAAATCACGGTTTTCTAGGGGTAGAACTGTTGGTAGTGGAGGAACTAGATGAGGATCAGTGTGAAGATTTTGGGGACGTCGAAGGGGATCACGAAGAACTTCTAATCGTTCTACATCGTCGAGGCGTCGCTGTAGAGCTTCAAAGCGGGCATTTGCTGGAATAGCACGATGCGGACGCCAAGCCCTTGGTTGACGACGTGCCTCGACCTCCATATCGAGCGGAGCTTGTCTTTGGGGAACGAGCAGGCGAGCGTTCACGTCCTGTGCAGGCTGGTTTGCGGGAGGTGGGTTGGGAACAATAGGATCTTGGGGTGGAATTCCATCTTCCTCTTCAAAAACACCAGGCCGTGCATTCTGTGATATCCATTCACGAAGGAGGAAAACCGCCACAAAAACCAGCACGATTAATGATGCAATAATTTGTCCTGCAAATATGTCAGACGACAGGGTCTGCCAGAATGCACGAGACGTGAAGCGATGGATAATTGTAGCATTTCCGGAGGACATGGACTCGTTGCTGGCAGTCAATGTTTGAACGAATCCGATAGGTGGAAGATCTGTGGGCCTCTCACGACCACTAATCCACCACGCACTAGACAGTCATTAGGAGACGTATGGGTGGCGGGCATAAGGGTAACATACGTTGACTCTCCCATCGTAAAATAAACTCTCCACGTCCAGATAGTAATCCAAGGGAGTAATGCTAACCAAACAAACGCAATTAAAATAGCTCGGATCCCGAAAAGAGACGCAAAGAACGTTTGCTGTGCAAGTCGTCGGATGAGTAAGAGAGGGGGCAATGAAGTAGGCATGTCAGAGGCATAAACTGGCCTACAGTCAGATAACCAGACGATAGATGGAACACACAGCACACCTTTCGTGAAGGAGTAGGGATGCTTGCAAACATCACAAGTTTTCTTCTTGCTGTGCGACAGCCATGTCGTCAAACTGTGAGATGAGTGAGACGAGTGCAGAGGGCGGGAAACAGTGCGAAATCTGACCAGTCTTGATGAATGTATCGAATGGTGCCGGAGCATTTGCAAGGAAAAAAGAGTGGCTGGCTGGGCTCGCCAGGTGCGCTGCATATTCGGCAGGTATCTTTGGGTGGGGTGAGCGCTCAGAATCGCCGAAAAGACACAACTTATCGACCTTGCTCCTCAGCCTCTTGCATACGTGATCGGTCGATGAGGTCCTACTAATTTGGGGGTCGCAACGGTGAGGGATCGGTGTGAATACGCTGTTTGAAATTTGATGCAAACGTGTCAAGATGAGGTTGAGAATGGATACTTGCAAAAGCTGGTTCTACCAAGTTAATGGAGAATGGAAAGGACAGCCGCGGAGCGAGTTGTGAGGAAGGAAGCAAAAGGCCAAGGCGTAGAGGACTCCGGTCTGGCGAGTAAACAATGACAAAGGAAAAGACACCCAAACTAAGAGCTGTGCTAGTATGAGCGAGTTCAGCTCAGTGAGGCTGAGGAACTGAAAATCTACAGTGAAATCCTCGATAATATAGAAGATCACCGCTATTCGTGTCGAATGATTCATATAACCTCTTTTCCTCCGCTCAACATGTCTCTCGGAGACCTCTTGTTAGGCGCATGATCATCCAGGAGTGTGTCATCCACCGCTGTAAGCTTTTCTACGAATGTCTCCCGCGCCGGAAACAACACAGAAGTGGCATAGTAAACCACACACGACATCACAAACTAGGAACAAGGCTCCAGTTTAAACACGCGAGCACAACGTTTTGGACTCACGCCATACAGCCAAGCAACATCGAACAAACGACTCCCATTTCCTACGTTGACGGCCGGGTTAATAGAATTGACAAGGCCCGGAAACGTTGGTACCACAGTGAGCAGCATTGTAAGGACGGCTCGCCAGTTCTGTGGATACGTCAGATAGTGAACCCTTTCAAAGGTCTAGGACTGACAAATCCCCAAGTGTACCTGTATCGACCGTGTGGATCGTACATAGCAGGGACGTCTACCTTGCCCCTGTGGACTAGCCAGAACTGCAGGAGTCACATTTAGGCGGCAACTCGTCATTATTTTTGAGAGTACACACATCTGTGATCATAATCCCCGCAAATGGACCGAGGAAGATAGTATATCCACTCATGAAACTCAAGAACCCTTGGGCGCTATTCCGCAATAGGGTGAATCAGGAAATGCATCTTTGTTTCTATGCGTAGTGAACTCACCTTGCCAAGATCTCCCAGGGACAGAGAGCCCAACCCCCGATGAAAGCGCAAATAATTTGCCCACGTCTGATGTTGATGTACTATAAGTATTGTTAGGACAACGGCCACCATACCAGGTGCGAAACCGACTCTAGGAAGTAGGGCAGTCATATCGTTTCCAGCACCAAAAGAGTTAGCGCTGACGTTCGTTCCGATAGTCGCAAGCGCAAATGCGAAGGAAGCAAAGAATGCAGCAGCACGATTATCCCATCTGTCGATAAGTAACAAGGGATCCCACAGAATTTCTCCGTATAGCTGAATGCCAGCGCTGGTGACCGCAATGCCAGCGAAGCTACAGAGTATGAACGCGACGGGGATAATCACAGGCTGCACGTATTGACTGTTGAAACGTACGTTAGTGCAAGACCTGTGCCTAATGGAATTTGATTACGCTTTCTCGTCCTTCGCATAACGCTGGAGGGACAATTAGTGGCGACACAATGGTGAATTGAAGGCTCACAGTGAAGTCGGGGATATTGACGGACAAGCTAGCATATATACCCAGCGCGCTGTTCATCGCACTTAACCAGCTCCACGAGAATTGTGCCCCACTTATTGTCGCATGCTCCGCGAACAGCCCACTAGAGGGCGGAACACGAACAAACGCCCATATAATCATTGCAAGCCACGCTATCGGGACGATGATTCCTTTCACGAGGAATAAGTACCTCACTTTGTCCGGGGAAAGGAGCATGAATGGAAACTGGATTAGCCAATAGATGAGGTAGCACAGAAGGCCTGAACAAATATGAATGAGCGTGCAATTTCGCATCCAAAATACTTGTACCTGAACTGGTAATGTTCGCAGTATGTGAGAGATGATTTGGCATCCTCGCGACTGATGGCCAGATGGCTTTTATCATCTGGGTAGGTGAAGTTACCGAACATCATCCAACATGGTAAACCTTACCTGATACATACATTGCGACCCGTTAAACGTCTGACATACTGCTCGTAAGATGTGCTAATAACAGTGAAATTCTTTACCTGGATCCCAAACCAGAACATGGAAAGAATAACGCGACTGAAAACGGTGAAATAGCTAAACCAGAACCCGAACGATGATCTGTTCAGGACGGGAAACCCGACATGAAGCCGGGCACCAATAGTCCCGTTGAGGACCATGACCATAGAGATGATAATATAACCTATTGCAATGCACGGAAGGGCCTGGCGCCTTCCAGGGTTCAGCCTCTGGAGAGAGCAAGTGAAAAATGAAATGCACCAAGACAAACCAATTGCCAGCATGGAACCAGCTAGCTCCCAAACCGCAAGGTTCGTAGCATCGGATACCCAGTAAGATACCTCAAATGGAGCATGAGATAGACATAACAAAACGTGTAGATCACACACATAATTCCAGGCCCTGCAACAAAAGACAAATTGGGCAATGTCGAACGTAGAGACGCCACTTGACTCACGTCCAGGTCCTTAAGCGAGGAGGAACGGGATCCATATCTTTGTTACTCCAGCCATGAGCGGCGAACGTTGTCTCCTCTGGCTCAAGTTCCCAAGTAGACGGTCGAAAAAAATCAAGTGCATTTCGGGTAGAAATGAACATCGTCAGGGTTGCCAAGAGAGTGGCGTTATGACCATGGTTCCTTTTATGTGTTCTACTATCTTGGGATGGATGCTCTCGGAAGAGATAAGGCCTACACGTCAGTACTGATAAGACCGACTCGTGGGCTCGAGCGATAACGAAGAGACTACGGTCTTCACATACTGACCTGTCGGGAATGACTGTTTATTTATCTATGTCAGAATGAGATCAACAGTCACTTGAGTTTGTACCGCCATGAACGTGACGCGTTCAATGCCAGACGGTCGCAACCGGGAAGAGTCTGATTGGCAGGAAATTGTAACCTAAACCGCTGCGTTGAGCCTATCGTGTGAGCAGTACCTCACGCTTCAGCGTTCCCGTCCTTATCAACTCGGGGCTTGCGGCGACCGAAACCTTGCTTGACGTGCAGGTTCAACTCGTCTCTAATCCTTAATTTCCTACCTGGTCCACACCATTGAAGACACCCAATCTGAAGATCAGCCACCCCTCCAGATGATCACAAGTTCTTTCATTCGAGAATGCCCTCGAGGTCGTCCTTTTTGTTTTCGGAACACTAGTGGAAAGGTGAACCAGTCTGGGCACTGTCTGAAGATGGTTAACAAAGGTGAATTATGTATACTAGTTGTGGATTATGACTGCTATTTACACTCTACTACTTCGTCCCGTTCCACCCATCTTTATGCCGAATCTGATTGCGTAGACAAACAGGACCAATGCAGAGCGTCGAGGAGGTCGCGGATACCAGACAGGCCATATTGAAACTTGATCAAAGTTAGAAGGCGCTGTGAGTGTCGTGCCACCTACAATGTCAGCCTCATGCATGTTAATGTGTGCCGCTTCGCCATCACCCGTCACCCCCACCTCGGCATCGTTGCAGTGCTGGCATGACCGCATCGCATCCCCCAGCGTCGTCATCGCCATCGGCGGCGTTGTCCTCACCTTCACTCTCGCCACCGTCGTGGTGGCAAGTGTGTCACAGCACTTACCTTGCCCTCGTCATCAGTGTTGGTGGGCGGTACGCCGTTATTGTCTTCTCACCGTCGCTGCGTGACGCATCGTTATACATCCTTGTCGTCTCGGTCGTTGCATTCGTTCGTCCTCATCGTGGTCGCAGTGAGCATGCAGTAACCAGTTACGCAGCCGTGCCTTTCTTCACTGTGGTGGAGGAGGTTCATGTTATTGTGCCTCATCGACCTGATGAGCATGCAATAATTTCATGACTCTTATGGCATCATAGCCTCGATCCGGAGAGCCAAGCTTACAGTCCGGGCTGTACCCAGCGCTGGGCTTGTTCCGCCGTCACGTAAACGAAGCGAGACTGAACGGTGAGTGGAGCATTATAGAGGCTGCGATATGACGGCCAAAGGACGGCCGTTGTTCCAAACTGTTTTGCTCGTCGACACTTGACTGGATGTGTGGGTAGCTCGGGTGACAACCAAGGACAAGACCAAGAGCATTGTGCGCATTTCCACCACTGCTACTGGCCTCGTGGAGGGATGTGAACGACGCTGGCGGCCGAAGCGTGTCGAAGGTAGAGCAGATCGAAGGGGACGGATGGATTGCCTCGATGCGGCGACATCTCATGTAAGTATACTTGACGGCCAGAACGACAAGGGCGACAAGGAAGACGGTGCACAGAAGGACCCCAGGCAAGATGTAAGACACCTCCTCTTGGACAGTGCCATGGCGCGAGGAAGAGCCGCGACCTTCCAAAAGGTGCTGCGGCCAGCTATGGTACGAGAACGAGCTGCCTGTCACAGTGTGGATAAAAGGACAAACACTGGAAACTACAAAACACATACACATACAACACTATAGATGGTATCACTTTCAAGTGAGTAGAAAACCGTACGTACAGAAGGTGACACTTATTACATGGGTACTTCACGGAGACCTGTAAGGTTGGCCATCGCTTCGGCAAGAGGCCCAACAACTCTGTCGTACAAATCCAAGTCCTTCGCAGGAACATTATTGAAAACGACTTTCTCCTTTGTTTGCAGTGTACGCAACGCTCGGATGACCCACCACGCACAAGACCAGACCTTCCCTGTTGGCAGGGTGTATCCGTTCTGATCCGCAGGCTGTGCCTCGACTGAAGCAAATATGCTGTCCGCTAAAACCTTCGGAGAGCCGAGATAAACAATTCCATAGTAGCGTGAACTTTTAGTTAGGTCGGCACCACCGTTATCGTCGACGATTTTGTGGAAAAGCTTATAGCCGCTGCCACCGTCCTTGTGCACGATCTGGTAGACATTGACCTTGCCAACGAACTTGTCATCTCCTGGCCGACCAAGAACCAATGCCCAATGACGACCTTCTCCCTCACTAAGGGGGGAATAGAGAGCAATACCGAACCGTACGGTTTGACTCATTGCAATTCTGTGGGTTTATGAGCAGGGCGGTCAACATTTCAGGAAGGGAACGGACTGCTATAAATTGGCGTGTCTGAGGGAAACGAGTGGGAAGTCTTGGGGGAAGACGTTACCCGATCATATCCCACGACGCGCCCTTATTTATGCAACGAGCGAGTGAGGGTAATTTGGGATTGGTTGCATGTGTTTGGAACCATTGCCTTGGCATCCGATTCTCGAATACCCCAAAGGCAAGCATAACCCAGGCACCGAGGGAACCAAAATATTGAACAATCGGAGAAGTCATTCGATGTGAGCCCGATACTTGCCTCCATTGCCTGTATACTGGCCCTCAGTGCAGATGTAGGAGGAAAAATAAAAGAACGGTGAAATTCATATTTGAATAGGTGATCGATGGTGTAGAACCAACGTGCGTTGAACGGCAATCTAGTTCCATACCTGGACGGCATGAAAGCAGAACGAAGACAGTATCTTGATAGCGACAGGCACCATCTCATGCGGAGCTAAATGTGTCTTTGGGGTCCTCAGCTGCTGCGGAAGGTGGTGCATGGGGGTTCTGGTCCATCGTTTCTGAATCCCTGAGGTGTGTCAGTCTACAAGGTCGATGGCAAGACGGCCCATGCGATTTACCCGATTATCCATCTCACGACATCATGACCCCAATCTTCACCACTGCCCGAGCTGAGGGCCAAGATGGGACTCAAATGGTCATGGCCTTCAAGAACGAACTCCTCGGCGGTGGCCCCTCTGCTCTTGAGTTCCCGAGTAAAGGCTCGCATCGAGGCTGATATCGGGCGCGGTTCGCTGCCCGCCATGACGATACGGATCGTGGGGAGTGAAAGAATATGCGTTTCATTTGCACGACGAAGCAAGCCCAGCGGGTGGTTGGTAGAGATCTTTTTAGCGTTTCCATAGTATGTTTGCGCGACAGTGTAAAATTGAGGTCGCGACGGCGAGATCTCGCAAGGAACGCCCATCAATATGGCACCACATACACGGCTGGATGCAGATGAGGACAGGAACAGAGACGGAAGGAGCAGATATGAGGCTAAGTGCAATCCGCCCGCTGAGTGACCGAAGAGAAACACACGACTAGCGTCGCCTTCTGCAACATTTTCGAGTGCCCATTCAACTGCGTCACGTACATCCTCTGAACCTTGGGGAAAAGTGATGTCCGGAACAAGTCGATAGTCAGGAATTACGACGAGAATGCCTCTGGACGCAAAGAAAGCACCAAGGTTGTTGTATACGAGGTTGGAAGGCGGGGAAGAGCGCGCTCCGCGAACCAGTCCGCCACCGTAAAAGAAGATGAGAATCGGGGGAAGCCCATTGTCAGATAATGGTAACGGAGGGTAGTAAACGTCGAGCTAACACCCGTCAACGAAATTTCCCAGCTACTACGGGAGCACCAAGCGCACCTTGTGAACATCCGAGGATCCATATTCGAAGGTTTCACGTCTGATGGACTCTATAGTTGAGCGGTTGGCCTCCAATAAAGGGTAAGCTACACACAGGATCAACGCGCCTTGTTGAGATAGATCGAAGTACTACAGCACATACTAGGATCAATTGTCACCTTTGTATACGGTCGGCTTGAGGTCTTAGTACAAGCCATTGATGGAGTCGACTTGCAAACGCAAACACACAAAGGCAAGTGACAAATGCAACAACTTTTCCACGTTTTTTCTCTCCTACACCTATACTCGACGATGACGGAGCGACGACCAACCCGCCGCACGCGTTTGACTTGCTGGCGAAGAATCCAAATGTTTTTCGAGCAACGGATTCTATGTCCTATATCTGCTGTGGTTTCTTTCGTGTGGACGAGTAAGTTGTTTCAACTACTTCACTGCAGCGAGGTAACGTCCAATTTCGCCGCAAAGGAACGCTGGGTCCGTACGTTCACATCAAGCAAACACGCATGGTCTACGAAGAGTCGGCCAACATGAGATTTGTCCGGCGGGCAACGTCAGTTCCTGTACCAAGGGTTTATGCTGCCTTCCGTGTACCATTGTGGATGTTTTGGTGGCGAAGGGGCTGGACATGGGGCAAGACGGCAAGATATCCTGAAACTGCTTTCATATTCATGGAAAGAGTCGTTGGAGAGTCATTGGATGTGCAGACCTGGCTTTCCCTGGAGGACCATGTGCAGGACCGGATTATCTTCCAACTCTGCAATCATATCTCTGAGCTGAGGTCGTTGAATCCCCCTCCTGGCACGCTGATTGGATCCGTCTCTGGCCA
The DNA here is from genome assembly GCA_038094275.1 of Tubosaeta brunneosetosa. Taxonomy (NCBI): domain Eukaryota; kingdom Fungi; phylum Basidiomycota; class Agaricomycetes; order Boletales; family Boletaceae; genus Tubosaeta; species Tubosaeta brunneosetosa. The sequence continues at coordinate 74,427 of JBBPTV010000035.1, forward strand.
GCCTGTTGCAGACGACCGACTCGCGCAGGGTTGGCCTACGGATGAGGAGGCTGAGGTCAGCGGGCCCTACGCCGATGAAGCAGAGCTGAACTTGGCGCTTCGCCGTCAGCACGACGCTTCCGAGTTTCCCTCAAATGTTGCAGAGTCACACTCGCGATCACACCCGCTGGTATTCACACATGGAGACATTGATCTGCGCAACGTGATGGTGAAGGACGGTAGTGTCGTAGCGTTGATTGATTGGGAAGCTTCAGGATGGTTCCCTGCTCACTGGGAGTACTTGAAAGCACACTGGGTACCGACCGTGCATGAACGGGAACACGAATGGAGAGCTCGGATAAAGGAGATTGTAACCCCATACGAAATGGAGCGCGCAGCAGACAAGGATGTCATACACCATGTCATAAACGAGCTCAGATGGCACTGAGCAGCTTTTTACATTTAATATGTTAAGGAGCAGATACCGTTCACCTTTGACGTGCTGTGTTGTCGCGGTGCTGCCAGGGAGCCACTCCGGGTGCTAAACCTCTGAACGGTGCATTCAATGGTCCTCTTTTCGCATACACACCTCGTGTCGGACGCTCCGAGAAACATCCTGAGCATACTACACTTGTCTTCGCATCAGATAAGAGTGCTCTGGTGGGAGTGATCATTATCTCGAGGCTGTAATGAAGGAAAGAAAATTTCGACCGTCGACTGGTGGTGCGCTGGACGTGCTACTGCACAATGCTTGTGCTGTGTCGTCGTCGTCGTCGTGGTTGGCGCGCCGTTGCGCTACCCAAACGATTGAACAGACCGCGTCATGCTCAACTAACCTTCCAGACGATACTACGCAGACGATCATACAGGTATTGAAACTCCGCTGTATTTCGCTACTTTGATCCTGCCAGTCAGGACTTGAACGAGGACGGCTCTAGGCAGCCGCTATCAGGACCGAAAATGACTATTTCGCAACTAGGGACCCGTACGTCAATTAGACTCCAACCTTTATCGACCGAAACATAGGAGCGACAATGAGATGAAAGACAGCAGAATGCCAACTTGAAGGATCCTCCGAGAACTTCTCCCACGCTTTCGCCAGTATGTAGTTGATTCCATTTAATCGTTTTGTCACTTTTATGCAAGACCCACCTCTACAACCAACACTTGGCACCTATAAAACGGTGATGGTGTCTGACGTGTGACAGACGTGCCTCAATAAACACATCAAGTCCTTGACATTTTGCCACTGGTGCGTAGTTGAAGAGCATGGTGCAATTTTTGTGTATTCTGTACGACTCTCTGTTCACAGTAGAAAAAAATCAATCTCAGTGCACGAGCAGCCTTCGGTATGTGGATTTCGGTGATCCCAACTGTACCAAGACCACAGAGGTCGACTGAAGGACCCATATCATCAGTATGTGACCGGACAACAATGATCGCATCAACAGTCGTGCTGTTACTACTGACAACTCCTTGATCATGGATACTCAATTACGCGGCCTCACCTGATAAATGTTGCCATTCCTAGTGCTACCCTAACATGTCCCTTTTTCCACTCCTTTTACTCGCTGCCGCAGGGTCGGTGGCATATGCTACCACTACGTGCAACGTACTCAGCTATGGTGGCATCGCGGATGGCGAGACCGATATCGCGCCTGCCATAATGAAAGCGTACAGCGACTGTGTTGCTCGGGCGGTGACGCATAATCCAGACGATACAATCCTCCTTGTGCCCAAAGGAAACTATTCGCTCGAGACGTCCGTTTCATTCCGCAACGCTGATTACTTTACTATCGAAATTGATGGGGTGTTGAACATGCCATTTAACCCGAATTTGGGAGGAAGCATGTTCTTATTCGATCACTG